>JAYESA010000005.1:18163261-18168261 GCA_036927795.1 Iris macrosiphon | reverse complement strand
TTTCTTGATATTTTTGTGGATGAGATAGATTTACCTGTATTTAGACTTGTAGTATTTAGGACAGCGTAGCACATCACTTTGGGTCCATTAAATTGGGTGATCCCTTAGTGACGTGTCAGCTGGCCAGTGCCACGTGGCCTAGTTCCGTATATTTTTGGGACTGGGGCGTGACACGATTTTAGTGGTGGCCCATGCAGGTCTAGTTAATTGCTAGTGGTGTGATTACATGCCCAGCAAGCCTGCACTAGGATAGGAACCCTAGGTCTCATCCACTCTGACTTTATCCATAAATTCTTGCATCTTGCTTGATTATCATTTATTATTTCTTTCATACTTTTCTAAATTATTCTATCTTCTTCAGAAAATGGACATACCCAGTGGACATGCGATTGATGGGGTTGACCAAGCAACATACCCATCGCTAGATGTCCCAGGAACCCCGACTGCCCCGAGTGACCAATCCCCAAGAACGATGCTGGTCAATCCAACAACCCCGTACCTTCCCCAGGACCCTACCCAGGAGACAACACCAGCTCAGCTAGAAGGGCAAACTTCCCAGGCACCAACACCGCAGGCGGAGACACCTTTGCCTCTACCTCCAGCCCTTGCAGCCCTGATGCCACAGCTTGAGGAACAAACCCAAATGTTCCAATATTTCCAAACCCTGTTGCAGGCTCAGTGGCAACAGACTGAAGCCCTGAAACAGGCTCAGTGGCAATAAACTGAAGCCCTGAGACAGACCTTGATAACAGCTCTGGAGATGACAACTGCCTAGGCACTAGCACCTGTCCAACCCCCTAACACTGTTCAAGGCTTTCGCCGAATGAGCCCGAGAACCTTTTCTGGCAGCGAAACTCCGGAAGAGATCTCAGACTGGATCTCCAACACAAAAATACTGCTAGAAGGTTCACAGCTTCACCCCGATCTATGGATGACCGCAGTAAGGGCCCAACTAAAAGGCAACGCCCATCACTGGTGGGACGCCATCGAGCGCAGCACCGACAAGAACCATACTTGGGAACAATTCTTGGAATATTTCAATGCAAACTACTTTCCAGCCACGGTCAAAGATGATCTTTACTCCCAGTTCCTGCATTTGGAACAAGGAAATATGACCGTCGACGCCTATGACACAGAATTCAGTCGACTAAGTCAATTCGGTGCCATCCTAATACCCAACGAGCTGGAGAAGGCCCTGAAATTTCATCACGGCCTTACCCTCGAGCTCCAAGGGCATACCACGGCACAGTCGAGGATTTCCTACAAGGAAGTTCTTTCAGAGGCAAGGATACAAGAAGCCATTGGCAGAGAAGCAAGACCCTCAAATCCAACCATATCAGCCAGAGACCAGACTGGAGCAAGAGGACCAATCCGTCACCAGGGAAATCAGACACAACACAAGACGGGGCCATATCAACACAAGAAACTTTCGACTTGTCACCATTATGGCAGGCAGGGACATTATGCTAAAAACTGCCGAAGAAAGTATAGACTATGCCTGATATGTGGAGACAATCAACATCGGGCCAGAGATTGCCCACAACACAGAGAAGCAGCACTCCAGAATGGGCAAGAACCAGCAGCACCAGCCCAGAGAATGCAACCCCCTACTAGAGGTCAGCATTCTCCAACATCTGGAAGATTTCAGAGAGGACCACCCTTGGCCACCCAAGACACGCAGTACTACCTAGCCAGACAACAAACCGAAAGACAAAGGCACGAGCAGGCCTTTGCACTAGCTGCAGTTGTAGAAGAACCGGAAGGTAAAACCATTTCAGGTACCATTATAGTTGCATTATTACCTACAAAAACGCATTAGCTACACTGTCATCATATCTACTAGTATCGTAGCCATGCAAATAGCCACTTTTACCAGAGGAGGCATTGTTCCAGTTACCAACATTACTAAAGCATGCTAGTAGTCATGTATAATAGAGTATGAGGACGCGATTCTTGGTACTTCCAATACCAAACTCCAACGTTGTCTTAGACATGGACTGGTTAAGCTAGTCCAAATGCTATACTAGACTACGGGAAGAGAAGCGTCATCTTTAGACTACCAAGTTACCCATCCAGATATAGATAATACCTAGGATAGCAAATCATAGTAGTTAAACCCTAGTCACCTGATGACTTATAGTATCCAACCTAAATTATTTTTCCACCCTTAGATCATGATCAGGACTAAGCCAAACCGACAGATCGATTGCTAGACATTGATTGCTAGGCTCAATCATATGAATAAAATGTATCTGAGTACTATAGCCAGTATTAGGAATAGAACCATTAGGTTGAAGGAGAGAAGGTAGGCAGATGTTAACCTTAAGAAAAATAATCATGAACTACCAATAATATACGACCTGTTGTAAACCGGATGATACCCCTATGATTTGGATGAAGGGTATACATAGAGTAAAATAGGAGATCATGTAGATCCCACCTACCCGAGGAACTATCAGACTTGGAGGATGAAAAAAACTAAGCCCGAGGGGCATCAAACCCTTAGATGTGATGGAACACATCGGAGAAATGAATTACAAGATAAACTCTTCCTCAAATATTGGAAAGTACATGACGTCTCTCACGTATCCCAATTAAGATGATACACTCTAAACCCAAGTCATGTGCTGGACCATTCAGAGATCACCATCGGTCCAAGCTTATCATACCAGGAGGAGTCGTAGAAATCCTAGATCGAAGCGAGAAGATGTTGCAAGGCCAGACTATCCTTTAATTCGTATTGTATGAAAACATTATGCACCAGGCAAATCAACCTGGGAACGAGAAGAGGATATTCGATAATGTTTCCCCCATCTATTTCCAGACCAGGGTATGTCCAAATATTTCAAATCAATCAAATCTTCAGCTATGACTATGTCTTAATATTTCAAATTAATCAATCTTTCGTTCTCATTATATGTCTATTTTTATTTCGAGGACGGAATATTCTAAGGAGGGTAGATTGTAAACTCCCTCGACCAGATTTCACTATTTTAAAATTATTTTTAGCAAATTAGAATTTATTGCAATATTTTATTTATTTATATCCTATTGATTGTGCACCTGTCCATTACACAATTAATTAGAGCATTGCACTAGCTGTAATTCCCAAACAAAGTTCATATACCTGTCCTAGACATGTTAGACTATTTTCCTTAATTTTGTGCAACTCCCAGATGCTTTATTTTGAGCCTCGTTTGAGACGCACAAATATCGTTATAAAAGTTCGTATTTAATTCCTATTTAATTTTCTGCTCTTTACCCATCTCTGTACCCCTAGAGATTTGAGGACCACTAGGCATCTGTTTTGCCCAAACAAAAATACGATAATATTCTAGACTGAATATACTACAATTAGTGTATTGACACCGTAGAAAAATTATGAACCTACCTGCCTCTAAATAATTAGTGAACTCCGTGCGTAGTATTTATTAAACAATAAATATGGTGACCCCGTATCACCCAAAGAACTAGACCCTGCCCCCTGCCCAGACTCACCCCCACACATCCGAAAGCACTCCCCCAGCTGTCCCCCTCTTTTCTGTGCAATTTGGTATTTCTAGGAACCAGGTTTTTTTTCCAGACAAATTGCGTATTTACGCAAAATGCCAGTTTTAGGACTTTTATGCAAATTGTGAAAGTTTAAGGGTTTTTATGCAAAATACATGTGAGGTGGCATAACCTCATTGGCCATTAACCCTAATCCTTACATGTGTCCCTAGGCATGCAGAAAAATCAGTCAAAAATATCAAAAATACAAAATTACCCAAAACCCCTGAAAGTTCTACTTATTTACCAAACTGCCATTGGGCTAAACCCTATTTAAACCCCCCCACACCGAGTTTCTCTCACCGCCACCGCCCCTCCGGCCACCCTCCGGCCACCGCACCGCCGCCGACCACCTCGCCTCACCCCTGCCCTTCCCACCGACCATCGCCACCACCCTTCGGCCACCGCCTCCGCCGCCATGAGCCACCGCAACATCCCTCCCTTCCCTGCCCGACAGCAGCTCCTCCCCTCCCCGACGCTCCTCACCGCCGCCTCCGGCCACCGTGCTCCGCCACCACCACCCCCACTCGACTCGCCCTGCTTCCCTCTACCCGACCCCCACTTCCTCGCCGCCCCACGACGTCTCCTCCGCCGTCGACAGCCCCCGCAGCACCACCACCGACCTACCCCGACTGCATCCCGAGCTACCCCGATAGTTCCCCACCGCCCCTCCGGCAGCCTCCGATCTCCGCCACCCGCCCCAGACCTCTCCACCCCGACCTCCTCCTCCGTCTGACCGCCTGCACGGCCACCCCCGTCGCCGCTGACGCCGCAGCAGCCTCCGCAAGCCACCTCCACTGCTGCTGCTGTTAACTGCTGCTGCTGTTGCAGGCCACCCTCCGGCCAGCCGCCGTCGACTCTGCCACCGTCCTCCCGTCGGAGACCCGCCGTGGACCCCCCTGCCACCTGTCAGGTATAATATACCCATACTATACGAAAATACGTAATATACCTATATACATGTATATATGTATATATATCTATATAAATATATGTATATATCTATATATACTAATAGGTATATTAATATATATTTCTAGGTATTTAATTATGTATTAATTATATATTAAATATTGTATATACAGTATATTATATGTATTTATATTTTCTGTATTTTTATATATATATATATATTTACTATTCATATATACATATATGTATATATGTATATATATATATATATATCTATATATATATGTATTCATTATCTATATACTATTACCTATATAATATAATACATATTATATATTATGTACTGTTTATATACAGTATATCTATACTATATAATTTATTATATATGTATATATACTATGCATATTTTTATATATATATATATATCTCATTATATATAACTATAGTATATATAAATATATGTTTATACATATATTTATATATATATTCTATATATGAATTATATATACTATGCATTTTTCATTATATATATATATATA
>JAYESA010000005.1:17907938-18163161 GCA_036927795.1 Iris macrosiphon | reverse complement strand
ATTTTTTTTTTTTTAGATGTCCGACGATACGGATGGGACATTAGCAGTTAGTCATGGTCATTACTAGTACAAGGATTTAAGTTTGAGGATTCCGCTTCTTGGTTCCTTCACCTCAAAATATAATGGCATTCATTTCAAAGCTTACTGCATGTCACAATTTGTTGATGACTGTCAATTCTATAGTATTTGCTGATGATACATTTGAATTGCAACACACAATTGTCTTCGAAGCTTTAGTATTGTATCCAGCCTTGTGTCCGTGCTGTGTCCCTCTTGGTGCCACATCCTTCATCAATGCTCTGATTCGCCAATCCTTTTGCAAAAGAATCGGAGTAAAAGTCACGGGCACCTCTCAATCCACATTCTCATCGTTTCCTTTTCTGGTTCTAGCATTTTTGGTTGTTATTGCAGGTTTAATAGGCTAATAATGGAAATAAAATAAAATATAATATAATTTAACTACCTTACTATAGTTGGTGTAACTAATAAGCGTGACATCCTCTTACTAAATAGATGAGGTTAATTTGTACTTAAATACAATTTTTACACTTAAATACGTTGGACTGTTTTTTAGGCATTTATGTACCTCAAGGTGTGTATTGAACTGGGCAGTCCGAAATTATTTTCAGATCCAGTCGATTAAATTCGGGATGGGTCAGTCCGGACCCGATCAACGGTGATGATGACCACACTCACAAGATTAGAGGACCGACGACTTATCATGATATCATAGAACAACTATTAAGATGTTGAGATTCAAAATAAGAGCGGACAAGCCACATCAGTTAGTCCCGACGTAACCGGCAACTAAGATCCTGCCATGCCCAAAATCCAAACTCTAACACTTGATTTCAACCACCTACGAAAATCTAAACCCTCTTTCCCTCACTCATCCCCTCTATTTTCAAGATAGACGCACATATAAACATGTCAAACTACCAAACTGATCAATTGCTATATCATCCACCGACTATCACACATCAACAGTTGTTGAGATTCAAAATAAGAGCGGACAAGCTATATCAGTTAACCCCAACATAATGGACAACTAAGATCATGCCACATTAGTTGTCTAGTTGTCTTCATTTTAGGAGAAAAATAAAATAGTTAATACCTAAAGATAAAAAAAAAAAACATAATATCGGACTCCGTTAAAACTTTGCTTGATGTAAGTACTACTTTAAGCAGAAATAGAAGTACTTTTTAAAATTCAACATCTCTATGCTTTCTACAAGTTGTTGAAGAAATGAATTATTTTATCAAAGATATGCAAAATATGTTCTCAATTTATTTTACTCCTACTACTTAAAAAAATCAACAATTACGAGCAACCTATATTTCATACCAAACCGAGGCTAAGAACAACAATCCAAACTCCAACTCTTGTTCAACAAAATAAATAAATAAATTCTTAACCCTATTTCCCTCACCCGGCCCTTTATTTTCAAACTAGACGCACGTATAAACATGTCAAACTATCTGACCGGTCGATCGCTATATCTTCCTCCGACTATTGCCGATCAAAAGACGTAGAGATTCAAAATAAGAGCGGACAAGTCGCATCAGTTAGTCCCAACGTAACGAACAGCTAAGATCCTGTCACGTTCGCAATCCAAACTCTAACACTTGATTCAAACCACTTACAAACATCTAAACCCTCTTTCCCTCACTTGCTTCCTCTATTTTCAAGATACACTCACATATAAACATGTCAAATTACCTAACTGGTCAATCGTTATACCATCCACCGGCTATCACCAGTCAACATCCGTTGTGATTTAAAATAAGTACGAACAAGCCATATCAATTAGTCGCAACATAACAGACAACTATGATCATGCTACATCTAAAATATAAACTATAACACTTGATTCCAACCACCTACCAAAATCTAAACCCTTTTTCCCTCACTAATCCCCTCTATTTTCATTTTTCAAGATCAACACACACACACACACACACACACACACACACACATATATATATATATATAAAGAGTCCCGCTTATAAAGTTCTAAAAAAATTTCGTCACTGTGGTCCATTTTATGGTGCTTTTGTCATCTAATCTTGATCGTTGATTAAAACAACGGTCAAGATTAGATGACTTAAAGACGATACAACGACTAGAATTCCTATATGAGGCAATGTACATATGAACCAATATGAATGAAGTGTACTAGTGCACATGGGTACACATGAGGTGTAGAAATTCATTCTTATTGGTCCACATGTGCATGACTTATATAGAAATATGAACTTATCGCTCATATCCCGTTTAGCTTTTATATATATATATATATATATATATATATATATATATATATATAAACAAAGTCAAACTACTCAGCCGGTCAATCCCTATGTCATCCAAGTATCACCGCTCTACATCCGTTGGATTCAAAATAAGAAAGAACAAGCAACATCAGTTAGTCCCAAACTAAGATCCTGCCACGTGTTCCAGTCGAACCGAACCGTCCGTCCGATCTGCCGATAGTTGCTCAATCCTCAAAATGTAGGGTTTCAAAACCAGCGAAAAAAAGAAAATTATTCAGACAATCATTCTCTCTTTCGTCACTCTCTCTCCTCTACTTCTCGATCGATTTTTCTCGCGGAGATTTGATCGATCTGCAGTGTCCGATCGATTTTCAGTCAAATTCCTCCCTCCTTTTTTTTTCTTTCCTTTCATGGCAATAAAGGTCAGTTCTTGATCCAAAAAAATCTTGTCAATTTCTGTTGTTGTTGAGCCCATTTCTAATTAGGGTTTCATTCGAGCGATTAGGTTTTTCCTTGACTGGAGGAATCTTGTAAAGTACTGTTGGGTTCCTTTATGATGCTTTGGAGACCCTATTTGGTGTATCGCTGCCGAGTGGGGACCAGGAGAGCTGTCTTCACTCATCATAATGGAGAGTAATGCTTCTATGGCTTCCGCGGCTGCTCCGCAGGACGGGGGCGGCGAAGAATATCAGCGCCAGTGGCCTCTACATGGGTAATTTTTGAAGAGTTGGGATACTTTTAATGTCGGATTGTTAGGAGAGGTTTTTAATGTGGTTCTTATGCAGTAGAGTTAGTGGGCCGACACGCCGCTCGACGAAAGGACAATGGACTGCAGAAGAGGTAAGCAAAGCCAGTGCTCTCCTGTGCTACTTTTACTGTTGGCGAGTTGCTTGATTGTTTAGTTATATTGCGGTTCCGAGTAGGAAAACAAAACAACATTGTTTGAAATGTGGGTACATAAACAGGATTAGGATGTTTGTTTGTTTGAAATACCGAACATCCTACTTATTATAGATGGAGGAGACTGTGCTTTAGAAACAAGAATTAGATGTATTAGCAACAAAGCATTCACATGTGTTTATGTCAGCAAAATACACGACAGGCTTCATTCAATGGCTTTACATCTTAGACAACGTGGCAATTGCCATGGATAGATCAAGTATAGAACAAATAAATTACACAAAAATATAATCGAGCAATCACAAACACATAATATTTGAAGTGAAAATTTTAAACGGGAAAAACTAGCGGCAAAGCAGAGAGAATTCGCTATCGTGGAGAAGAATACATAAGAGAATTGTCCTTTACAAATCAAATAAGGGCTATTTATAACCTCCCAATTACATAGAATAAGGAAACAAGGAAACTAATAAGGAACGGGGTCCCCTAATCCTTATAAGTAAACACGGATTCTTAATCCTAATTTCGAACGAGATTCAAGACCTCCAAGAAATTTTTACCTTGAATTGAATCCCTGACGTGAATATCAGACTTTGCTTCTTCCCAGATGTTCCATACAGAACTAGTTCCAACTGTCAACATCGAGTAAATACAAACAATGTTTGAACTCGAGAGTGGAGCATATCAACTGAATTGTCCTCTATGCCAACCTTCTTGATCACGATCCTCTTCTTTGAATGAAGGAAGTGGTATCTTACATCGATATATTTCATCCGACAGTGATACACTTGATTTCTAAGTAAATCGCATTTTATCGCACATTGTTCTAAAATTCGTTAGGCGGATTCAGTTCAGCGGAGGGCCACCTAGGCGCCGAACTAATTTCTTTTGATATTTGAAATTTGAAATTCATAATACAAATTTAAAATATGAAATATGAAATCCAAAAAATGTTCTAAATCCATGATACATTTTTTATAAATTTTTTTGAAATTTGAAATCCATATTACAAATTTGAAATCCATATTACAAATTTGAAATTTCAATGTTCTAAATTAAAATCTAATCTTAAAATCCAAATAATATATCCACAATACAACTAAGCATAAAAGTTAAATTTTTATTTTATAAAAATCTCAAAATCCTAATTGTACAGGGCAGCACAGGCGAACATGGCCGAATAGGCGCACATGAGGGCCGGATATAGGATTTTTGGTTCGGTCGACGGCCGCCTAGTGCCTAGGCTGATTTTTAGAACATTGCTATCGCAATACAAAAGAGCATATTCCTAATAAAATATGAGATCGCTTACCAACCAATTTAATCATATGCATTTCTTTGTTGCTTCCATCATTGCCATGTACTCTGTTTCCGTGGTGGACAAGGCAACTGAAGATTATAGTGTAGTCTTAAAACAGAAGGCATAACCTGTTAAAGTAAAGACATAGTAAGTGATTGATCTCCTTCTATCAAGATCGCACACTCAATTCGAGTCAATATCCAACTACTTCGAGAGAAGTATCTTTGCCAACATAGACAAGTACCACTTTTGACGTTCCTTTCAGATAGCGGAAGATCTTCTTGACCGCTTTCCAATGTGACTTTTCGGGTTTGACCATAAACCTTTTGACTATGTTGACTGTGTTTGCAATATTAAGATGATTGCATACTATAGTGTACGTCAAACTTTCCACTGCACTAGCATATAGGACTCGAGACGTGCTCCTTTCGGCTTCTTACTGAGGTACGTCTGCTGTTGAAAGACGAAGTGTCCGACTAGTGGTGTACTCTTAAGCTTTACATCTAACATTGATAAATCTCTCCAACATGTTATAGATGGAGCTTCTTGTGACAAAAAGAGTCTACATTGCTTGTTATTCCTCGTGATATCTATATCAAGAATCTTCCAAGCTACCTCGAGGTATTTCATATCAAACTACCTATTGTGTAACACATTCAACTTTCGAATTTACGACTTATCTTGAGCTGCGGTGAGCATGTAAATAAAGCATCAAATAGATCTACGAACAATCATCAATCTTGTTGTGGTATACACAACTCTCATATGAACTCCTTAGTAGTCGTGCTCTATCATAAACATATTAAAACTCTTGTATCATTGCATTGGTGACTGCTTGAATCCATATAAGGACTTGCACAATCTACAAACATGATTCTCCTTGCCATGAACTGCAAACCCCTCTGTCTGGCTCATTAAAATGTCCTCTTCAAACCTTCCATAAAGAAACATCGTCTTCAGTCTTCATATCAAGCTTTTCGAGCTCCAGATCTTGATTTGCTACAATAACTAGTAGCACATGAATAGAAGTGTCTTATAACGGGAGATGTTTCTTGTTGTATTCCTTCTCTCTGATTGTAGCCTTTAGATACCAAACGAGTCTCGAATATTGTCGTTTCTTCACTTGAGAAACCTAATTTCTTCTATTAGACCCGTTTGCACCATTCTATCTTCCTTCATGCCGGCGGTAGCACGAGCTCAAAAGCCTGATTTTTGTGATAAGACTGCATCTCTTCACCATCATTGCAATCCACTAGTTGAATTATGCGCCAATAGTATCACTATATGTATGGAGGCTCCATCTCTTCCACTTTAATGAGTATGTATGCTAGTAGGTCTTTATAACCATATTTCTGAGGAGCACTTATTTTTTTTACTTAGACGATCTGTGGCGATGTTGTATGGTGTCTGCTGTGGCTGTTGTGGATCCGTGCCACATGACTCCACTTGAATTAGCCTTAATTGAGTCCTGTCAAACTCCACCAGCTTGCTAGTGTCCTCTCATGACAACTGAGACTCTTGTTCCGCTTACTCTTGTTCCGCATGAAGAGTGGATTTCTCATCGAACATATTGTTCCTATTGAGTACGACCTTAGAATTTGTGATCCAAATTCTATAGGCTTTTGTACCTTCTCCCTAAGCAAAAAATACCCCCTTATTTGCCTTGCTTCCAACTTTCCTTCAATAATACACAAGACAACCAAATGTACGAAGAGAATTGTAATCAACCGGTTTTGTGGACCATATCTCGATAGAAGTTTTGCGGTCGATGGTTGTTGCTGGAGAGCAATTCACCAACTAATATCTTGCGCTCACATCCTCGGACCATAAGTATTTCGACAAGCTAGCATTAGAGAGCATGTATTGAGCCCTCTAGAAAATTACGGTTCATGTGTTCTGCCACGTCATTCTGCCGTTGAGTCTCTTTTATAGTATAGTGAAGTGCGTGCATTCATCCTTGTAGAACTTGTTGAACTTGTTAGAACATAATTTCATACCATTGTCTGTACTGTCACGTGTTGATCTCCTGCATGATCGATTACACTCGCTGAACGTGAGATCACCACGCCAACGCTTCCGTAGAAAATCGTTTCCATCAAGGCGTGATGCCGTACAAGCCTGTGATTGCATGCACTTGTATAAGGCCTGAAAATCAACAATATATGGTATATCTCAGAAACAACAACATTACAGCAGAAGAAAGAAGACAAATTGAAGCCACACAAGAAAGTAACTCTTTATTGATAGTGAAATGGATTACAAAGCTCTCAAAAGCCAACTTAAAGTACATGCCATCTAGGCTTAAAATGAACTTTGACTCGGCTTACAACATCACTGGTACAACTCTTGTCCTGTTCCATATATTATGTCCTGTATAACAGAAGTCATCATCTCCAGGAGAAGAGCTTCTGCACCCCCAACAGTTCTGCGATGCCTCAAAGACTTGTCAAGCTTTGTCCACGCACCTGTGAACCTGAAATTGTGCCCACAAACGTGAGTCAGTACTTCACATGTACTGGCGAGAGGGCTGACCCTACTCCCCTAAAATCAACACTAAGTAATCATGTGATAGGAATATTATTAAGTGTGATCTTGATATGTTGCTTTAGGATCAATTACAGTTCATAGCGACAAGAATAGAAAGCAGACATCTCGTTCATATAAAACAGACATATTGATCATATTGGATAGGAAACATAAAGCATAAAGTTATTCATGATCAATAGTAAAAGTAAAGCATACAAGTTATCACCCTTTGGTGATTCTTACCCACGGTCGTTTAGGCATCCCTGTAAAATGAGTAATAATTTACTCTGTCTGCATAAGACATTGTTAGCATGCACCATGTCTACATGAAGGTCACTTCGCGTCAACTTGGACTAGAGTGGTTAGACGGCTCCCCTCCCCGTTGGGTGGTGAGCCCACTTGGAGGTTTCCGAATCACCGTGCAACTAGCACATGCTCTTATTCCCCCAGGATGAACGGGTCTGTGGCCCCCAGATTGCCGTTCGAGGAATATATCTTGTACATATGTTGTCCATGACCATGCAAAACATATGCAACTTAGCTTATAAAGAAACATATAATGCATGGTAATAGAAACTGAATTGATATCCCACAGTTCTCTTTTAGCTAACGTTATCCGACTCGGCCAATCCAGCCACTAGCCTATACCGCGCTTAGCAACGGGATTAGGGCATTACTCTCTTGTGTTACCGAAATATTCTTCGAGCCGTAGCCCGACATACTCATCGCCCAATCCTTGGGATTTACCATAATTCACAATGCAAGGTACCGACATTTGCTATCACAATATATATATATATATATATATATATATATATATATATATATATATATATATATATATATATTCTAAAACAACAACAGGTTAATAGACATGTGATTATTATCTTTGTTATTTTTGTGGTTTCTTTCATGGCATCATTGCTATAGCAACTACATGGCAACAAGTAATCCTTTATATTAAGCGCATATTAAGGATTGAAGAACCAATACCACTCACATTAATTTGAAGGGACTTTCCAACACGATCTCATAGCCTTTTGAATTGATCATTCCGCATAACTCAAGTCCAACTGGCTTCTTCGAACCAATCAAACCATCATAGTGCACTGTGCGGAGCGGGACACTACATGTACATAGGTGCTTGATCTTCTTTCCTGTATGATTTTCTATCGGTGCCTTCCATTGCTTGAAGGTCTTGAATACATTGCTCTTTTGCTTCAAGACGAACACATAAACCATTCTTGAGTAGTAATCTTTCAACGAAAGAAAGGTATCTTGCACTGCCCTTTGATGGAACGGATAAAGGACCCCAAACATCCTAGTGGATGTAATCAAGCGTCGACTTGGTCCATTGTACCGCGTTGGTAAAATGAGTAAGCGTTTCTTACCAAATATACAGTGCTCAGAAAGGTCGTCGAGGAAGTCTTGCTCTCTAGTATAGTTATTCTTTTCTGACATGTGACCAAGCCTCTTATGTCACAACTTGGGTCAAATCTGTCTCAAATTTGTCGGTGAATGATACTGTTGCTGTTGCTAAGCTTATAACCGTCTTCTCCTGCAAGATATACATGCATCTTCCTTTGATTCCATTCATCCCCAAATTAGGCCAATTCCGATCAACTTGTATGGCATATTATTGCCTATCAAGTCGTTTTCGTTGTCGATCATATCATTCGTAGCGAAGCAATCACGGTTCAGATACATATGGTAATAGCACCTTGAATCCAATACCTATTCGTCCGATGATCACTTATGATTTACAACTAACAGGACCAGATCGTCATTATCAGGAGGCTCGGCCTTTGCAACACCGACAACAAATGAACTACTCGCCCCCTTTGATTTCTTCTCCTTGTTCGGGCATGTAAATTTCATATGTTATTCTCTTAACAATAACAACAATAGATACGTCATTGTCTATGAATTTTGATCCGAACTTCTCCTTTTGGTTCATATTGTTACCCTTCTCTTTGTGGCCTCACATGTAATCTTTGCCACGAAACTCTCACTCTAATTGTCGTCATTAGTTCTGGACACCTTATAATAGAGCTCCCTATTATATATGACTAATCTGGCGTCTTCTAGATATATGGTATCATTTTCGATAATGCACGAATTTATGAAGTGTTCGAAAGATGGTGGTAAAGAACATAATATAATTAGGGCATCATCCTCGTGTTCAATAACTATGTCGACGCCCTTGAGTTCCATTAGAATAGTCTTCAGATCATCCATATGCTCTTTGAGAGACGTCTTCATTCGTAGAGCTTCAGATAGAGCTTGTTGGTTATAGACTTTGTCATGTACAAATTCTCTAACTTCAACCAGAGAGCTAATGTCGTTTTTCTGTTGGTGACTTCGCAGAATATCACATCTGCCAAACA
Source organism: Iris macrosiphon (assembly GCA_036927795.1). NCBI lineage: Eukaryota > Viridiplantae > Streptophyta > Magnoliopsida > Asparagales > Iridaceae > Iris > Iris macrosiphon. Next base: position 18,153,774 of record JAYESA010000005.1, on the reverse strand, counting down.
ACTAAATAGTTGTATGAGCCTTCACCTCTTGCTTGTCGAAATCCTCATGAGACATCGCTGTCGGATTCTTGCCGGGTATTGGCTCCTTAGTCCTTAGTTGCTTCGACAAAGCACACATCTTGATGCGCTACAGATTGAAGCTATTCTATCATGTAAACTTCTCGATCTTCAGATTGTGCGATGTCATCTCCGAATTTTGATCTAAAGTAGAATCCAAACTCGTAGCTCTGATACCAATTTGTTATGGATAGATCATGTATAAAAGAAAGAGATGACACATACGAAAATAAGATCGAGCAATCACAAATATAAAAGAGTTAAAGTGGAACCCTAAATGGGAGAAAACCACCGACAGAGCATGGAGAATTCATTATTGTGGACGAGTACAAATGATGATTGTCCTTTAAATATCAGATGTCGGCTATTTATAACTTTCCAATTACATAGAATAAGGAAACAGTGATTCATAACCCTAAATTAGAAGGAATAAGGATTTCTAATCCTAATAAGGAAACACTGATTTATAATAAGCAAACTAAGATTCCTAATAGTTGACGAATCCCAATAACATTTGCTAATGAAATTACACGAGATTGTGACCAACTAAAGATCTATGCGTTTCTCATATAGATTTTGAAAAGGCATTAAACAATGGCTATGGTAAGCCAAAATCCGAAATCTTGGTCAATGGACTTGAAGGGAGGGAAGTAAGATGCATTTAAGGATTTAGACAAGGCAACCCTTTCTCTCTTCTCAGTATCACATGGCCGTTAATGGACTGAACAAGATGATTCAAAGTGTCAGAAAGCTGGGTCCGCGATAGCTTGGGTGATAAAGTGTAATCCATCTGCTCTACCAATTTACAATATGTAGATGATACCTTTAATTTTTGGGACGTCATCTGAGACAGACAATTATATCAAATGGATTTTATATTGTTTTGAAAAATTGATTAGATATCAAAATCAACTATTACATAAGTTAATTCACAAATATTAAGGAAAAGTAGTATTGGGGAAGTGCACTGCCGGCTGGGATACTTATCTGCATGTTAGAGGAATGTTCAGTTAGATATTTAGGTATTCCAATGAGAAGAGGGAGTCTCTTGAAGAACAATTTCAGTTCTATTATTGATAGGATTGAGAAACATCTAGAATGTTGGAAGCGGAAACTCTTGCCCCAGATTGGTGATTATGAGAAGTAACAAGATACAACAACAACAACAAAACATTCATCCTAAGTATTTTGGTTCGGCTTTTTGATTCATTTTCTTCCATTTAGCTCTCTTAAGGGCTATGTCTTTGGTAACAATAACAAAAAACATATTCTTCTTTAAAACTTCCAAGTCATGTTCTCTAAGACCTAACTCTAGTCCTAACAACTCCTTTAACTACAATCTTATCGCTCTTCTTTCTTAGAGCATCTATTGGTCTACATTGTATATGTCCAACCCATCTAAGACAATTTTCTCTTATCTTGTCCTCGATTGGGGGGTCTAACTTTCCTCGAATATGTTCATTTCTTATCATATCTTTCAATGTCTTGACATTCATCCATCTTAGTATTCTCATTTTTGCTATACTAATTTTGTGGACATGTTTCGTAATTGCCTAACACTTTGATCCATAAAGCATAAGTGTCTTATGAAAATTTTCTTTAAACTTCAAAGATATCTTTTGATCACAAAGTATTCTGGAAGCACTCCTTTTCAATTATCCTTTATTTTAAATTTTTAACCATACTGTTTCAATTCTTTGCGTGACATCGTTTCTCACTCTCTCTGTCATGATGAATGATTGACCATAAATACCAAGAACTATCACTCATATGCATCTTTTGTCCATCTATATGTACTACCTTATTTCTGTTTATCTTTTGGTTGAAGTTACATTTGATATACTCTTTTTTTATCCTACTAATTTTAAACCTCTTAAATTCCAAAGTTTCTCTCAACACCTCTATCTTAGCATATAACCATTTTCTACTCTCATTGACCAATGCAATATTATTAGCAAATATCAGAATCTCCTCATGTATATGCCTAGTAATCTTATCCATAACTAGTGCAAAAAGATAAGGACTTAATGTTGATCCTTGATGTAAGCTAACAATAATAGGATATGCTTTACTATCTCCTTCAACGGTTCGCACGATTGTCATCGCTCTATCCTACGTGTCATTAATAGTCTTAGTATAACTACTAGAAATTTGTTTCGTTCTCCAAATTCTCCATATTAACTCCCTATAAACTCTATCAAATGCTTTCTCTAAGTCGAGGAAAACCATATGTAAATTTCCTTTTTTTTTGTCTCAAAATTTTCATTAATCTTGTTAATGAAAAATAGCTTTCGTAGTAGATCTTCGTGGCATAAAATCAAATTGATTATTTGAAACTCTACTTTGTTTTTTCTTAATTGCTCAATTACTCTCCCATAACTCCATGTTATTGTTCATACGCTTAATTCCTTGATAGTTATTACAACTATATATATCTCCCTTATTTTTATGTATGGTAACTATAATGCCGTTTCTCTATCCATCTGACATTTTCTTAGTCCTTAAAATTTGGTAACTATAATTTAGAAGTTCAACCGTTTCTTTTAGAAACTCTAAAACATAATATCTTTTGCTACCTTCTTGATGCAATTTGATAAATTATACCACATAACATTAGGATTTTCTTTTATGTCCCATCTTCCTTCCTTTATCACTTGTTATTTAGAACTATGATTGATTGACAGTTTATATCGATAGGATAAAGTAAAAGCAGAAAACATATAATCATATCACTTATTAGTGATTTATTACCACAACCGATATGTCCGTCCCTGCATAAAACAAAGACGAATACTTGCCGTCCTTGCACAAGACAATCATTAGCATGTAATATGTCTATATGAGGTCATTGGTGAATCCGATATCATAAAAGACTATTACGTGGTATTGCAATGCGCCCTTCCAGTCCGAGTAGCTAGTCCTACTAAAGGTCCAGTAATACCTCGTGTGTGAAGCACGTTTCACATTTTTTTTAGGTCAATTTGGTTCCAGTGTCCCGAATATTGTTTCGAGAAAGGTCAAACCTTGTGTACAAGTTGTCAATTATCATACAAATGTGTGAACAGTTTAACTATAAAATATAAGCATGACATAGAAACTGAAATAAAGTAGTGTAAATATCTAGTTGTACATTAGTTCATTCTCGTAATTCATTGTTGTTCCGATTGACGACCATTGCTCCAAGACAATTCCGACTAATCCGTGGTACTGCACCATATTTATTTCGCTTCTCATACGAAGCTCTTACTATATAAATCCCGTGCATAAATGCACTTAACAGTTACAGTTATTCAATGTTTCAATTTTTTAGTGTTACAACATGCATATGGCTTTCATTTATCTATTATATTCTACTATGCATCATCGACCTAAGGATGTTGTAAGGATACAAAGAATTTTTTGTTAAGGTATGAAGGAATAGAAGAGAAGGGTCAGAACCACATACCGAAAAGAGAATTCGTCGAAAGAAGGAGAATCGTTTCACAACGATCAAACTTCAGCTACATGTCCTTTTGCAATGACACCAACATCGAATCAAATCAACAATGCGCTTCTTTTATCCTTTATCTTATAATTCCTAGAATGAATGTAGAAATCGATGAAATCGGACAATAGAAACAATTGTCAAAAACCAACAATGCATATTCATCAAAATAATAGTGAAAATGTTTAAAGAAAATTACAATGAAAAGGTACGAAAATAGATTTTTATATAGTCTATTTACCAAGACACGATTCACTGCATTTATGACTCATTCCAAGAGAAGTCAATTCATGAATTGGAAAGGTTCTCTATGCATTCGTCCATATCGATTAGATACTGAAAGGTTTCTTAACACTCGATTTCGATCGAGTCAAACTAGCCACTAAGCTTACACATAGTGTGCCGTCCGGAGTGGAGCATTACATCCACCAACTCCATTTTCTTTCTCTTTAGTGTCCCTATGTTCCAAGTAACTAATCTAATCCTCCATGATTGAACTCCTCACCTCGTTGCTTCCTATATCCTATAATCCCTTATTTTTTTCACATTGAGGAAGCAACATGACACATCTCTTCTGGGGAACACCCTAGTCCACCCTTGCTCATTGCATCTGGGTTGTAACACTACAATTCATTTATGGGTGACGGCCTATCAATCCATCTTTGCTCATGTTCATTGCATCGGGGTGGGAATGGTGTAACACGTCGCTACCAAGGAACGGCCCAACGTGTATTTATAAGGGTTTCATAGAGATCCAATAATGTTTTACGTTGGTTGTCGGCTACCTAACACAAACCACCTCCTTTGTTCGGCTTGGCTCGATAGTGAATATATAAGACATTAAGGACCACACAAGCTGAGTTTGGAGAAGCGACAAGATTACGAGAATTTTTGTGTGGGAAAGGCCCAACATCCGTGTTGACGGATACCACCTTGTGAAATGGAAAATAGTATGCAAGCAAAATGAATTGGGCGAGTGTGAATCAAAGACTTAGAAACGATGAACGAAGCTCTACTAACCAAATAGTGGTGGAAGATTTGGTCAGAAAAGAAGTCAAGTCTAACTAGAAGGATCGACCGCAAAGATGTATACAATAGGGAAATGTGGGAAAGCATAACTAACATCAATAGAACTTACTCGCAATCATGGAGAAGGGTTCAAAACTGTAAATACTTCTACACCAGTAAAAAAATTACTAGAGGGAATGTCAACTTTGTGAACTTCTGGGAAAATCATTGGTGTGCTAAAACCATCCTAGAGACAATTCCCAGAATTAGACGAAGAAGCTTGGAAGGTCCTATCTGATCAATTTACAATGAAGAGAGGAAATATGGTGCCCAGGATTTTGATGCTCTCTTGATTAACATCGTCGAATGCATTGGCATGAAATGGCATCCTTCTTGGAACCTTAGATACCTATGTTTGAGGGACAAGAAGACGAACCCTAGTGGAGATTGGACTGTATACTTTTCGGTGAAATCTCTCCACAAACACCTGATTAAGAAGAGAAATTCGAAGGCCGGAGAAAAGCAGGTGAACGAGATTGCTTGTATTGGTTTTAGAAGTGGTGTAGGTAGATGAGGGCTACGACTTCAGGTGATGATGCAGGTGAAGAGAAGGTATTGTTTAGAGGGGGTATAGGTAGATGAGAGTTCATGACTTCAAATGAAGATGCAGGTGAGGAGATTGCTTGCATTGGGCTGTTCGTGATTGTTACTGACAAAGAAGATAACTATAAAGCCACAAGATACATGGTGCAATCCTTGCTTAGATACGATAGAAACTAAATGGATAACAAGTTGTTGGGGATGATTAGGTGAGGACGAAGGTAGGTGAGTGTATAAGTGAAGATGTAGATGAGGGTGCAAGTGAAGATGCAGGTGAAGGAGATTGTTGGTGTTGGACTGTTGGTGACAATTTAAGGATAAAGCCTCTCTCCCTTTCTATAGCCATTTCATGTCTACAAAGGGATTTTCAGTTTGACAAGGTTTATATGGATTTGCAAGTGTAAGACTATCATGCGAGTTCCAGAACTACATTGTATGCAAAGTGTCTATTAGCTCAGCTCTTCATGGAAGTTGCTAGTCAGCTATAAGAATCATTGAATAAGTCAAAATGTTTGTGTGTGTGTGTGTGTGTGTGGTTGCTTTCTCACGATGATAGTTTTTTTAGTTGAAAGTTTATGATGCATGTCTCTCCAATGCTGTATTTGTTGATGCATTTTATCACGTTGTTTATATGCAGGATGCTATACTGTGCAGAGCTGTTCAACGTTTTAAAGGAAAGAACTGGAAGAAGATAGGTAGTTGTCCTGTACCTCTTATTCTTATACATCCAATTCCTAATGTAAGACAGCCAATTTGAATATGTTTTTTTGTGCATCTTATGATAATACAAATTTCATTTTAAGGATTTCTATTTTCCTGCTCTGTTCTCATCTCATTATATACGGTTTGTGGATTTCGAGTGAGTTCTCAAAGAAGATGACACTCTTCCTTTGAAGTGCGCTACATGAATGCTGCCATTGAGCTTTCGGATCTCTCAGTGTTCAAGCTTTGTGAGCAGTATTCAAAATTTGTCACTTGTATTTACGAACAAAGATTGTTTATCATCATTGTCTTCTGTCTCTAAAAGGACTATATTTCTATGTGCTTTTCTTCGTCATGCTTATTTTACTTGCCATGCAAGCTACTACAAATATTGTTTGCATTTCTATTATCATAACAGATAATGATAATATAGGATGATTTCTGGGTATGTTTTGAATGTTGGAAGTTACTTTTGAAACTAATAATTAAGTTTTTATAAGAGCCATCTCTTATGCTGTTTAGACATTGACTAGGTGTTGTTTAGACTTTTTTGCCCTTTCATTGGTATCATTCAGTATATATTCCGTACAATGCAGAATTCACCATATAGGCATCGTTCTGCAATCCTATAACACACGTTCCAGAATGGGAACCGTCGACGAATTGAAACATGGAGATCAACGTTTCGACAAGCGACACAGCATATACTTGGATTTCCTGCTAAGCTTTTAAGGGGAAGAAGATGTAGTTCTTTTAGTTATTTCATTGAAGGTTACATGTCTAAGACTTTATTCTTCCTTTTTTTAAAAGACATTATTACTAGGATTGTCTGGAACTTTGAATATTTCTCTAGTTTCGAATTTTTGATTATGCTATATTATGGGTCTTGATCAATTTTTAATCTTGAATATGCATTATATATTATATTACATATTTGTTCCTTAAAAATGTTCAACGTTAGGGATAAACGTGTTACATTTTGAATAAGCATTCCGAAGAAGCCCTACTCCCAAAAGAACCTCTTTCGTTCCACACTGTGAAGCATTCTTCGTTCGAGGTAACCATGTGCAAGATATTTTATATCCCTTTTGAAGGTTTCTGGTGTAATTATTCTACTGATTCCACTATTTCGTGTACTTAAACTTTGCCTTTTTCATGCAGATTTGGTTCTGACCTGGGTTACGGTTATATATTATATTTCTTATGTATCGTGTAGGTATTATATGATATTTGTACAAATAGTAGCTATCCATAGTGATATGAGAGTAGGTAGGTCTCTTCGATGCTAAAATTGAACATAAAATGACTTTTGTACTTTTTGTTTCTACTATAGGAGGTCCCTACTATTATCGATTATGCATCTATCTGTTTGTAAAAGTTTATAATATTCACTTTACCCTTTATTGTGACTGTGATAGTCTTTTACTTCCCTTTTTTTTGCTTTATAAGATTTAGTCATTATTTCGTTTTTGATGCTTGAGTATGTTTTTATACTGCTGAGTTTCCCTGCATTGCAGCTGAATGTTTTCCAGATAGGACTGATGTTCAGTGCTTGCATAGATGGCAGAAGGTTTTGAACCCCGAACTTGTTAAAGGACCATGGACGAAAGAGGTAGTGTCAGATTTGATATCCTTTTTAGCTTTTCTATGAATACTTTTTCCTTTCTTTTCACATATGCGGAGAAAAACATGGTGGTTTAGTATTACAGTCTTGTTTTTATTGTTCGATGGAATTCCTTATTGTTTTCTTAAACAGGAAGATGATATTATAGTTGAAATGGTAAACAAACTTGGAGCTAAGAAGTGGTCAACAATTGCACAAGCATTACCGGGTCGCATTGGAAAGCAATGCCGTGAGAGGTATTCTCTTCAAATGTCAAAATTACTTTCAACTATGTTTTGGTTTTCTTTGGAGCCTAGACATGGATGAGCTATATCCGATGGGAGTGTCAAAGCAATATCGAGCCCAATTCATGTCGGATATGGATACGGTCCACCCAAGGGGTATCCGTGCAACATACTTGCTTTGCTACCTATTTAATGCAAAATCACTGTGCTAAAGGTTTTCTATCTTTGTGATCCACTAAATTTATTGGTCTTTCAGTTATTCACATCTTTCATATGGCATGAAACTAATAAGCAAATAACAATTCAAGTTTAACGTTTCTAGGGTAGATTGCCACTATTTCAATTCCTTATACTTCTTTTAATGCCTCTATTATTTAGTAAATGAATAAAAAATACTGCTACTTCGATTATTTCTCCTTGCCTTCACTTTTAGTAATGGGTAAAGATTTTTCCCTTGGGTCTAACCGTCTATAAGTAGACATTTACTTTTATTCTTACTTCTGTGATGGCTTGCAGTTAAATATAGTTCACTAATCTTGTATAACATATTTCTAGGTGGCATAATCATCTTAATCCTGGCATAAACAAGGAGGCATGGACACAAGAAGAGGAGATAGCACTAATTCATGCTCATCAAATATATGGAAACAAGTGGGCTGAGTTGTCAAAATTTTTACCGGGCAGGTGAGAGTTAGAACTTTCTGCTCTTTAAGAGTTTTATAACCTTGGAACTTGTGACGATGCTTTGCGATTTTTTTGAAGTCTTTTATGGGCAACTTCTAGTAGCGTTTTCATTGTTAACCATGCATTTGTAAAGTCCCTGCCAGTACACCGAAACTTGAATTATGGTGAGGGTTGAGGGTTATATATTTATACAATTTAAACACGTATTCGCAGGTCGAAGGCTCATCTTGGGATGAGAGATGGATTCACACAGTGGCATAAATATGTTCTAAAATTTGCTTTAAATGTGCGCCATAGTGATTTAAATCTGGGTTGAGGGTTAACCATAGTGATTTATGGGCAACTTCTAGTAGCGTTTTCATTGTTAACCATGCATTTGTAAAGTCCCTGCCAGTACACCGAAACTTGAATTATGGTGAGGGTTGAGGGTTATATATTTATACAATTTAAACACGTATTCGCAGGTCGAAGGCCCATCTTGGGATGAGAAATGGATTCACACAGTGGCATAAATATGTTCTAAAATTTGCTTTAAATGTGCGCCATAGTGATTTAAATCTGGGTTTCTTTGATGCCATGTTAAAGTCCTTGCCGCCACACCAAAACTCTAGATACCTACTGCTGGCTGAGAGATATATAATATTCAACATGCCGCCACAGGTCAAATATCCATTTTGGGCTGAGATACGCAGTGGTATTTTTTTAATAAATCCTCTTAAAATGTGTGCAATAGAGTTTTGAACCTGGCTTGTTCTGATACTATGTTTGAGTACCTGCCACATGACAAACGTGACGTCTCGGTCTCCCACTTTTCCTATTATTTAAGGCTTTGTTTGTTATCTTAACAATGCCATCGTGTCAGATTATCCTTGAGCTATAGAGCGTAGACCATGACCTTAAGTTAAAATTTACCTTGCTAATGTACTTTATAGGGCACTTAAGATTACTTGCTGCTTATATGTGTAATGGTTGCAATTGTTTTCTATCCAGTGTAACCGTGTCTACATTTTGCATATCCTTTTCATATATATACTGGGCATTGTGATCATTTTCACCCTCTCTTTTCTCGAGAATCTGCTACATCATTATTATTTTGACAATAACTATAGCAGGTACTACAAAGCTTTTGACGTTTTAACCTAACTTTCTGCTCAGCAGCTTACAGGCTGTCTTATATTCTGCAGATGAATGGTGCTAACATAACTCTTCTTTCCATTAGGTGTAGCATAATACAAAATACACATTTCTTTGATTTAATAATACTGTTGCCTTGCATTGCTACTAAAATACCATTATGCCTTTTGCCATCAGGACCGACAATGCAATAAAAAATCACTGGAACAGCTCAGTAAAGAAGAAATTGAACTCATACATGGCGTCAGGTTTACTTGCACAGTTCCAGGGCCTGCCTCGTGCCGATAATTCTTCCCAATGTTCCTCTTCAGCAATAAAACAACAAAAGAGCGAAGACAGTGGTCTTAACGACAAGGCTGAATTTGAAGAATTATCAGAATGTAGTCAAAACTCATCTCTGGCAGTTTCCTTGCATTCAGATGAATTGGTAGCTGGTATGATTTCAGGGCAAGAAGATTATAAACCAGGGGAGGATGCCATTAAAATAGAGGTGCAAGATCCGAATCTGCCAGTGTGCCATAATGACTATTCTTCTTCTTTGGAAGAAGTTCCATGTGTCGTCCCTGCAATGCATCATTTTAGAGGAGCTATCTCTATAATGGGTTCCAACGAAAATGTATCACCTGAGAATGAAGGTTCTGAAATTATAGCCAACCAAAGAAACCTCCATGAATTTCCGAGTAACTCATTCCGTGAAATAACCCAGAGATCACCAGTGTTAAAGAAATCCTTAGAGCGTCGTTCACGTTTTGCCAAAGACAAAAATGAAAAATCTAGGTTATTTTGTGATGATGTACGATTGGACAACTCTATTTGTACGTCATACGATGTTTTAGGAACTGAGCAAACAAAGCATTTGGCATCTGAACCTGACAGTTGTACAAGTACTTATTCTGAAGCTGTAATGGGTACACATTTTTCGTTTGGAGGTCCTACTTCCAATGTTATTATAAACCGGGACTGTGTCACAGGTACTGTGAATTGCCAATCTGGTACTGACCCTGAAACTTACCGAAATCTTACTTGTTCGCAATCATCACTTCCTGCTGTTCCATCAGGTGGAATTACAGTTCCTACATCAACTTTAGGCCTTGATGATGGAAAGCTTACAGATACTAGTGACAAGGTTGAGATGAGAATGTCTGTTGGCTTTCCAGAAGCGGAGCTTATGGCATGTTCGCACAATGATTTTGTATATCACTGCTCCTCTGCCATGTCTCCTAATGTTGGTGATAGGTCTAAGGATTGCTTGCATGGAGATTTGGACCTGGATACTGTTACTCCAAAGCAGACTTTTATGGAAATGATGACTTTGGAATTTGGAACTACAACTGCGATGGAAAACCTTTATCTTTCTGATGGAAATCCAACTATGCAAATAGAGCGTCAGGACTCTGGTGGTCTATTCTATGAACCTCCTCGAATTCAGACTTTGGAGATTCCATTTGTCAGCTGTGATCTCATTGCTTCTAGCGAGCAGCAAGCATTTAGCCCCCTGGGGATTCGACAATGGATGATGTCTTCAACACCCAATAGTATTTGGGATTCCCCCTCTAATGATGATTGTCCGAATGCTGTCCTGAAGAGTGCTGCTAGAAGCTTTATATGTACACCATCCATTATGAAGAAACGCCAACGTGAACTGTTGTCCCCGTTGCGGGAAAAGCAAGCTGACAAGAAATGCGTGAGAGACATGCAACGTGGTTTAATATATAGCAGAAATGACTATTCTTGCATTGGCACCATAACTAATGAAAATGTTGCTTCATGTTCTACCGGGGTTCTAGTTTCCCCTTCAGATGATCAGAGAGAGAGTTCTGGAAACTCACAGGAAAAAGAAAACTTGGACCCCTCTATACGCCATCAACTTCAAAGTGCTCAAATGGAAACTAAGATTTCAAGCAAAGGATCTGATGCTAGTAATCTTATGGGGAATTGTACAACTAGCATAGGAGCACGCAGAAAAGTTGGTACAAATGTTCCCGGTGGATCAGTAAGTTTTCTGCACACATATAGTATCATGTAGTAATGTAACTTGTTAATTCTTGATTATGTAACTAGAAGAAGTCTTGGTTAGGTGCTGATTACATAAGAATAGCATGTTAAATTTCAAGGTCTGACCATGCGATCCCTGTTATGTCTTTCTAGTCTTTTGATTCTTTGTCACTGTTGTTCTTTTGTTTATTAAAAATGGAAAATGGTCGTCTTCCTCAACAATTAAAAAAAACCTTGATTCTGGTCTTCTTCCTGGTTGTAATGGAGTTTCTTGCACAAGTAGTTACAATGAATTTGTTTCAAAACATTCTGATCTGTGTGACCTACATGATTTCTTTATTAGGCTTTCCAGGTTTTGTTCATTTTCTTTGGGTTGCTTATTGTGCTTAAGTGTTGTATTTCATCTGCATCATTCAAATGAATTTCATGCAACAGCCTGCTGAGGTACTTGATGCAAATGGATGTCTGGGAAATGGTGATATGTCTTCATTAAATCAATTCTCTAGAAGAATGGACAGTGTGTCAGACCAGGATCAGAAGAAAGTTCATGCAGAATCTTTATCTGATCCTTCTGCCCCCCTATCTCCCGGTGCTCATGAAACTAAACAAGTCCATTCAGTTCCTGTTGCATCATGTCAACGTGTCTCATCCTCTCATCCATTGCAATTGGCGGATGGAAAGCTGTTATCAATTGATGTGGACCATGAAAAGTTGAACATGTAAGATTTCTTCATAATACACGTTGAATTTTAGGCATTTTCTTTATCATGTATAAATGGTAAATTTGGATTTTAGGATTTTTGTTGCGACTTATCAAGTAATACAAAATATTGATTTTGGTTAGCAGATTGTAGAAAGTCCTAGAAAGGAAGTTTTTCATTTGTTTGTTCTATCTACAATCTGCAATAAAAAAATAATCTCTCACGTGTGAGTTGATGGTGGAAAGCAATTATATATTGCACAGTACCAAACTTCCAATGCATACATCCTACATCAAGAGTTTTAGGGATTTTATTATGACTTTTGTACTCTTTAAGGTATTTTATTCTGTACGTTTGTCTTCTTACATCTTTAACGATTATGCTTTCTTCCAAATTATCTTATTGCCTTGTATAAGTTTTTGTCTCCTCTCTCTGGTAGTGTAAAATTTCTGTTAAGGATGTTCCACATGTATTCCTAATGATTTACGGCTAAGTTGCAATAATTATTTCCTTGAAAAGCTTGCAAAAATTATTTCCTTGAAAAGTTTTAATTCTGGTCAATATTAAATTAATGACAACACACCATTCTGCCACTGCCTCTTTGCACTGCACTGTGCATAAGTATATGTGAACATTCTTTGAGTCGACCTTCCTTGTTTTTTTAGCTTCTAGCTTACTTACATCAACACTTGTGATTCCCTGTGTTGATTCTCACAATGTTCGATAATAATCCTATATCATTCATTACTTAGTTCACTATCAATTATTTGTTCTGCCATAGGGAGATGTGAAATTCCAAAATCATTGTCAGTATTGTTCGTATCTTACGAGCAAATTCACCAAGATTTATGTGAACATGCCAAAATCAATGTAAATGTAATCTACATGTCATGTGTCTGTGTCTGTCTGTGTCTTGTCTTGTCTGCGTCTGCAATTCAATGCAATGTCCTATATTGAGTATGTAATTAATGCTTAAATTGGTTATTAATTCCGTTTATAGGTATATAATGCTGTTTTGCCGATATATTCATATCTTATATACGTCCATGCAAGTTCCACCACCTTAAGGGCTAGTTTGGCTCCCATTTGGAATTGCAAACTCTCCATTTCAAATGGAAAACGTCAAATAGTGCTCTCAAGAGCATTTGTCGCTTGCCGTTTTCAGCCATTATGTATGCTAAAAGACCAAACGAGCTACCGTTTGTTGTTTTGGCCAAAATGTTCGACGGAAGGCTAAAGCCCAGGTCAAACGAGAACCGAAGTAGCCCTAAGTCATAGTTAATGCTTTAGTTATTTATAAAGTTCATATCGCACCCGCGCTGCACCGCACCGCACCTGCACCCGACCTGCACTCCTGCAGCCCTCACATTAATTCTCCCATAGGAAATTAAATTTGCTTCCCCTTTTGTTTGAACCAACCTCTGGGGGAATATACCTTACTCTAAGCACTTGAGCTAGAGGTCATTGGCAAAAGAAAAAGCATAAATGCTTTCTTGAGGAGTTTAAACTTAATCCTTCTAGGAAAAAATCTCACGACACCCACTTGGGCCACCACACCCCACATGCAAAAACATAAATATTACCATGAGGATTTGAACCTTGCACCTCTAGGAAAATACCCCACCATCTCAACCACGTGGGCTATCACATGCCATGTGTAATATATATATATATATATATATATATATATATATATATATATATATATATATTGGAACTTGGTAACTTTTATATCATCAAACCAAACTATGTTTACAAGCCATCCACCTTTGTGGGATCATTTCCTCCATACAACATACATCTAACATCAAACTTGATATTATGAATTATGCCAATGCTAGAAGTATCTACTCCTTCAAATATCCGCCTGTTTCGCTCCCTCCATATGTGCCATACTGCTGATGCAAGGCATGTGAGTCCGAGCCTCCTTGTTCCATTGGTGATCCCTTCCATATATATATATATATATATATATATATATATATATATATATATATATTTGATTCACTCTCTTCTAGATCTTTCCATGATTATATTCTGCATTTGTTTTATGTTCCTTATGTTGTATCATTGAACTGGTTATCCATTTATGGAAAATGTACTGCTTTTTTACACTGGACCTGCTTTGCTTTGTTCTGTTATCAAAACTCTGCCATACGAGTATTTTGACACGAATCACCAAGTTTTATAATATCAACTTTCAGCATATGGGTTGTTCACTTTACATCAGCCACAAGAAAGGAATTAAGTAAATGGTTCATGTACATGTCCTTTTAGCACAATATAAACTTAGTGCGGGCCCTTGTACCTACGCCCACAGAGCATCCTTATTTGTTCTTGTCCTCAATTCATTTTTTTCATTGCAGTTTTGCTGACACCCCAAGTATCAAAAGAGGTATAGAATCCCCTTCAGCTTGGAAGTCACCTTGGTTCATGAACTCTTTCCTTCCAGGACATCGAATTGATACAAACATTAGCTTTGAGGTAGTTGTCCTATTCCAGTGAATTTTGTACAGATTACTAATGTTATTGCGAATTTCTTCTTTTGCTTTTAGTTACTTTTGCTTAAACAATCAACATTGCCTAATTTTATAGTATAATGACTGCTCTGTTTTATTTATGCAGTATTAAAAGAAAGAGGATTAAGCTGTAGATCTGGATTAAGCTATAATGATCTACAGTTCAAAAAATGAAACCATAGTACTTTTCCTTGTTTTCTGAGAAATCATACTGGCTTTGCGCTTATTAACATAATAACATGTACCAAATTAAATTGTGGTTTTTAAAGCATGCCTAAGTGCGAAGCACGTTGAACGTCGCATAGGCGCAGGCCTTTGTTGGGTAAGGCTGCTGTTTTTGAGGAGTTTTTATTTGAGAAAAAGAAAATCTAACCTGAACCTGACCTGTTAAGAAACTATAAAGTTTAACAATCCCTCTCTTGTTCTCTCTGGTCTGGACTCAGGAGCGCCTACCTCCTACCTCTTTGGCCTGAAATCACTGGAGCTTGACGCACCACCACTGACTCCTCTCCACCACTTGTCTTTTAATTCCTGCACTAGCAACCGACTCCAGCACTTGCCACGAGCCTAACACTCCTTCACTTTCTGCCGACTCCTCCCCTCCACCACTAGCCATCAACTCCTCCTTGTTAACAATATACCCATTGTATATATTTCTATCCTTACTTTAGTCTATGTTTTTTTAATCTCTCATTGGCTAGAGTAGCTAGCCCCTTATGTATCCCTCCCTACATGTTGTTGGCCTTTTGAGCCTAATGAAAATAATCCAACATTTCCAAAATGTCGCCCCTCTTGCATCCACATCAACTCATCCTCCTCGATGACACCTATTTGCTGCAGTCACCTCCTCGTCCTCACAGCAGCCTCCTCAACTTAGACATCTCCTCGGTCCTCAGCCCTTACCTTCTCGTGCTCGCAGCAGCAACCTCTCCTCGACATCTCTTCACTACCTTGTCCTTGCAGCAGCAGCTCTTTATCTACCTCACTGCTTTCACCTAACCCAATATCAGCGCTACCATACACAATGTATTTCATATATTATAATTTTCAATTATTTACGACTACGTGTATATTTATGACATATTCATGTTTTTATGTTATGAGTGCGATTTTTCTTTTACTGGTGCAGTGTGTGCTTTTGCGCTTCGCGCCTAGTATCAGGATGACTTTGGCACCTGTGTGTTATTTTTTACCTCCGACAACTATGAGATTAATTGTTTAAATCCACGATCATGTTTCAGATAGTTTTTACGCTTTCTGCCTAAATTAGATAATCAGTTTACTGTATTTCTCTTGAGTGCATGAGACGCAGGTCTACCAAGATTTCTATTATTGTGGTATTCTGGACCGCTGTGCTGAGCACTCTTTTATCTTTCGTACTTATCTTAGGTCCTAAATAATACATACATTGGTCCAGGAATGCAAAAGTTTCCATCTCTGGCAAGCTAGACTTGCTGGCAGAGCTGTTCAATTAGCTCATTGGAGTCTGTAATCTTTCTTTTTTCTTTTTTTTCAATATCTTTCCTTATGCCTAGGAGATATCTTCTTGGAACTTAAGCGTGTCTTATCTAAAAGAAAGTTTGTATTTGTGTGCAAACAATCTTGTTTTGTGACCCGATGGTGAAGAATGGCTAAACTGATTCATAATGAGCATTTGGGCTTATTTCCTTCATTTGTCTATTGGTCGTAATTAGTTTACTGCCTTTTTTTAAGGACATGGGGTATTTCAGAAGCCCTGGTGACGGAACCTATGATGCCGTTGGGCTAATGAGGCACTTAAATGAACAAAGTGCTGCTGCAGTGGCTGAGGCACATGAGGTATTGGCGAGTGGGAAACCAGATACAACCTTTGGCAAAAGTGGTGGTAATGAGAAGTCATTGAGAGGTCATTCAGATGTAGATCTGGTAAGTTGTGTTTCTATGCTGCCAAATGTCACGGTACCAGTCTGTCACGAACCTTGCATTTTGACATCTATATATGTTGCCTACATCTATATTTATCCAAACCCGAACTCTTGCAATTTTCATGACATAGTATATGATGAGATAAAGATGCTATGATGTTTAACATAGTCATGAGTATACATTGTACATGCTAGTATGCAGAACATTTTCAAAGTTTAGTATTTGATCCTAATAGTTTGTAGGGCTAAATATTTATGTTTCAGAGAAGCATTAAACAATTTATTTCTTGCCTTGGAAGTGCCTACACATATTTGCAGGCAAGCACGTAAGTGAATAAGTTTGGATCCAACTAGAGTTGCTGAAGTATCTACAGTTATTCTCTAGAAGTTTGTGTAGGTTTTACGTCATCTATGGGGAATAGGGCTATGCTATGCTATGACTACAACCAAATGCCTATAACTCTCTTACAACCGCCACGTGGCGGCCACGTGGCGGCCGCCCATTGGAGGAGGGGGGAGAGATGGGACCGGTGGCTGCCCGGGTGGCCGTCACGTGGCAGCCGTTCATTGGGGGGGGGGAGGTGGGGCCGGGTGTGTAGGGCTAAATATTTATGTTTCAGAGAAGCATTAAACAATTAGTTTCTTGCCTTGGAAGTGCCTACACATATTTGCAGGCAGGCACATAAGTGAATAAGTTTGCATCCAACTAGAGTTGCTGAAGTATCTACAGTTATTCTCTAGAAGTTTGTGTAGGTTTTACGTCATCTATGGGGAATAGGGCTATGCTATGCTATGACTACAACCAAATGCCTATAACTCTCTTACAACCGCCACGTGGCGGCCACCCATTGGAGGAGGGGGGAGAGATGGGACCGGTGGCTGCCCGGGTGGCCGCCACGTGGCAGCCGTTCATTGGGGGGGGGGGGGAGAGGTGGGGCCGGGTGTGACCCACATAGCGGGGGGGAGAGTGGGTTGTAAGAAGTTGTAAGCATTTGGTAGTAAATTTAGCATTATTGATGGGGAATATGCCGTCTGGTTTTTGTTTAAGATTTAACATCATTGGACTTGTTCACAGGTCGAGGGACGCATCCTTGATTTCAGTGGGTGTGCCACACCTGGTAGACAAATCGAGAACAGCAAAGTAGGCAATGTGGATGCTTCAGTAAGCTTGTCAAGCCAATCCTCCCATCTCTTGAAGAGTTGCAGGTAGCAGTTCGAAGTTCGCCTGGAAGTAAATATATCTTTTTTCTGTTGATATTGTTTTGAGATGTATATGCCCCAGGCAAGTAGTCTATATTCTTTTTCTTTTCTTTTTTCATAATGTTTTTGTTTTATTTATCTGTGTTTGGTATTACAAATTCTATGACCAACCTGGTTGACGAGAATACTGCAAGAAGGGGTTGTTACCGGAATATATTATGTGTTTTCTCATACTTCACTTCTTTAGAAGTTTCAATTGTGCTCCATGTTCTCCAGTTGCCTTTTCTTTCTTTTATGTCGTCAATTTTTTTTATAATGGTTTTAACTTTTGAGAGCGTGTGCTGCCGATTGTTACTTTGTTAATAGAATGATTGTCAAGTTCATCCTGAGCATAGAGCGATGACTCGAGTTGCCGAACCGGCCTGTTATTGTATTTAAGACCTTGTGGCTAACCACCATGTTAGCCATTTTGTACTCCCATCTTTTTATTCATCCTTATTCTGCTAGATAACATGGTTTATTCTTTTCATATATAGTTTGCTTCCGAACAACGAAACTAAGTCCCTGAACTAAGTTTCATGGTTTTTTTTTTTTTTTTTTTTGGATATACCTAGCTCCGCCACTAACCGGCAGAGGGAATTCGAATCTTGGTCCTACTCCAAGGTGGTCGTCACATTACCACTAGGGTAATGCTTTCGGTAGTTTCACGGGTTTGACTTGTAAATTAAATGCCTTTCCGGATTATGAAAAGTCAACTCAAGTGGGGGGTGCTTTGGGGAGGAGCTAAAAGTGAGGAAAAGTTGAGGGCACAACAAAAATTAATAGGAGATAATACACTTTTTTCAGTCCTTATTTTATATGGCTGTCAAAATTGTTAGTTTTGGTTATTCGCAGTTTGTACGAACTATTTCTTTCAGAATTGTCAGAATTTTGGCTTAGAACTGCCAAAAGTGTGAGTGCCTTTAACATTTGCATAAAAGAGGTAGGCTCAAAAGTTGTTTTAGTTGAGCCGCATCAGTTTCTTCTGTTTAAGGTCCATGGAAAAGGAAAACAAAATATTGGGTTGTACTTAAATTCTACAAGAAAATTAGATTCTTGAGAGCTTCGACTATCTATATTGATTGCGTAAATAGCGTGCTAAGCCCGTTCGCATTTGTAATGCACCAAGGTGTTGTAAGAATGGACTGGAATGTAATTTCTCCAAGTTCTGATCCTTTTTCTCATGGGTATGAACCCTTTTCTTCAGTTCCTATTGAAAATTGCGACTTTCTAAAGGCTTACATATGAATTCTTTTGAAGTAGTAACAAATATTTAGCCGAAGTTGTATTTTTCATGACTAGTTTCTGGATCCAGCAAGTTTCCTATGGAAATGTAGCCAGTAGCTTTCCATTCTGCAAATGCAGGGACTATGGACTTCTTATAATACGCAATAAATTAATTACATTTGAAATATGAAGATGTGGCCGAACAGTTTCTGTAGTATTGGAGTGGAGACATACAAAACCAAAAGACCATTATATAATAACTTTGTACATTCGAATAAATAGTTGCGTATGGAAAGCAAATGTTCCTATGAATCTAATGCCCGTAATTCAATTTTATTTTTGTGGTATATGCCAAAACTCAGGAGCAATTTCGGAAAAACCATTTTTTTAATATATATACACAGTTGGCCATACTACTTTATTTTCTGAGATTAGAGTGGCAAAAGGCATTAGTTTACCCTTTCCTTCTGAACTCAAAATAAAGAAAAAGGGAAAAGGAAGCTAGTGATAAATGTTTACTGTCTTATGTTAGACAAATAACGTTATACCATTGGACGAGGTTATCATTCACCAGTGCCGCCATATGATAAATTCGTTCCACTGAATAATTTTTACAGGATGGGATGGAACAACAAGTATGATGTTCCAACCTTATCCCTCCTTCTATGAATATGTAGGTTCAGGCGAACTCGAGTCATGACCCTTGTGGTTACCGGAGAGAGGCATAAGATCCTGGATGGGTGGCGGAAGACCAGTGGTTCGAGTCACATAGACGTATTATTCTTTTCATTTATAAATAGTGAAAATTGGGGACAGTGGATCCCAAAGACATGCAATGGTGCAGCGTGTATAAAGTTCATACACCGGACATCTAAAAAAAATGAATATGTAGGTCCCATTTATTATTATTTTTTTCAACAAAACCAGTAGAACTCACATATTTATGGGAGAGGAAATAGGATTGAGATACCATATTTGCCCAATTTCTAGAGGGAGGGGAGAGAGTTGGTTGCTCATTTCCCGGACATTCTTTGAGCCTCACACCTTCAAAACGAAACTAAACCAACCACCAAAAATAAACACCCTCCCGTTCTTCATCATGAAACAAACATGCACCCCACGTCTTGCTTTTGCTTAAAAAAAGTATTACACAATAATATTGCACCATCACCACCCGATCTATACTTCCCTACCATTCCCCTCTCCCACCTTCAATTCCCTTGAGTGCTTTGGGTGCAAACAACACCGCCACCGCCACCGCCGCCGCCGCCACCACCACCACCACCACCACCAACTAATTTGTGTGCGCGCGCTTAACCGATCATTCGAGAGCCCGGCGAATCCGGGGGAGACCATGACCTCCCTCCCGCACTCGAGAGCATACGTGTGCGGTTGGCGACGGTCGCACGTGTGATGGTCCAGTTCAT
The DNA here is from genome assembly GCA_036927795.1 of Iris macrosiphon. Taxonomy (NCBI): domain Eukaryota; kingdom Viridiplantae; phylum Streptophyta; class Magnoliopsida; order Asparagales; family Iridaceae; genus Iris; species Iris macrosiphon. The sequence goes on along the minus strand of JAYESA010000005.1, from coordinate 18,133,245 downwards.
AAAGCGCAGGCAGAGCCTCAACAGGTACAGGACTCTCAAGCAGGAGGAGGAGGAGCAGCAGGCGATGGTCGAGGTCCCAGAGCGGCAGGCGCACAGCCTGATATTAGAAGGCTCGGGGCGCGCGGATGGGTCGGAGAGGATGCTCCGGAGCCAGGGGGACGTGTCGGCCCCCATCGACAGCCAGCAGATCGGGTCCGCGCTCGACCGGGGCCACAACAGGTTGCCCAAGTCCCGTCTAGGCAAGGACGGGTCCCGAGATGGTCCCTCAGGTACTTGGTGGACACACCACAGACACTCCAAAATATACTAGTACCGTCATAATTGGTCATGACATTTTACTGTTTGCCGGTGTGGGGGTTCAGATATTGAGCTACTGAAGGAGAGGTTTGCGAAGCTACTCCTCGGCGAGGACATGTCCGGTGGCGGTAAAGGCGTCTCGTCGGCGCTGGCTCTGTCGAATGCCATCACAAACTTGGCCGGTATATATGTTCGGTTCATCCGCTCTTCTATTAATTTCGTTTGGAAAATGATATGTTGTCCGCGGTCTTGGAGTGCAGTCCATGACAGCGGGCGACGTGGCCGAACCCCATTTGCCCTCCTCCCCTAATTAACATGAAGGCTGCCGCCGGCTGACCTGCCACGTGGACCGCGGGTCAAAACTGCATGCCAAAAATGCGGTCCACGTAGCATTGTCCATTTCATTTTCCTACTACTAACATACATTGCTACTGGCACATTTCAATATGCACAGCTTCTGTGTTTGGAGAACAATGGCGACTGGAGCCCATGTCTGCGGAAAGGAAGGCCAGGTGGAGGAGAGAGATCGACTGGCTCTTGTCGGTCACCGATCATATCGTAGAATTCGTCCCTGGACAACAAGTATCTGAAGATGGAACCAAAATGGAGGTTAGGCTATCTTGGATGGGAATTTCTAAAATTGAGTTTCTATTCTATTGGTAATGTGCTTTTAAGTCAATTTCTATTCTACGCCTGGTTGACAAAGTTTCTATATAAAAATTGTACAAGAAAAATATACAAATGATTGATTTAATAATTTAGATTGAAAATATGGTCCAATATTAAATTATAAAATTCTATGAAAGATAGGAGAAATTCTATGAGAGTTATGATAAAAATTGAATAGAAATCACCGTTGGAAATTTTTTATTTTCTAAAAAATATTTCTCCAATAGAAACAGGGAAGAAAGAAACTCCCATTGGAGATGTTGTATGTGCCTCACCAACTTGACTCCCTCCCTCTTTCTAACAAGAAACAACTGCACCCATCATTTTTTGCAGATCATGGTAACACAGCAGCGCAAAGATCTTCTCATGAACATCCCCGCACTGCGAAAGCTAGATGCTATGTTGATAGTAAGAAAGCTCATGACCCCCTTATCGATTGCTTGTAGCTTTCTTTTGCATAATCTTCTCGACTATTAATGTAATTTGAGTTCAGGGCTACCTCGACAACTTCAAAGACCAGCAGGAGTTCACGTACGTGTCGAGAGACGCCAAAGACTCCGAGAAGGGGAATGCCAAGAGGAAGGACGACAAGTGGTGGCTCCCTACAGTGAGAGTGCCCCCGAATGGGCTCTCGGACGTGTCCAAGAAATGGCTGCAGTTTCAGAAGGAGTCGGTGAATCAAGTGCTCAAGGCAGCCATGGCTATCAACGCCCAGGTCCTGATGGAAATGGAGATCCCTGAAGCCTACATCGAATCCCTTCCTAAGGTATATATATATATATATATATGTATATATATATATGTGTGTTGTCAACCTAATTCTTTCCGAGCTCTCAATCGACGAAGGCCTCACAACAAAAACACACCTGACATTCATTGAACAGTGACACAGAGAAACCGTAAACTCCTGAAGTCGTGTCATTTGTCTTCCCACTTTAGAACTCTCTTGAACCGCCTTCTCTATAGCGCTATGTGTTGGAAAAATATATTCTAACCAACCACCACTCCACCATTTAATTCTTCCAAAGAAAAATTAATGGCGCCGGGAGTATCGATCCCACGACCAGTTATATTTGATCTCTTATGCATATATAAAGAAAATAAGCAGAATCCAAACACAACAAAATCAAGAAGTCGGTTGTCTTGCTCAATTGTGTGGATTTGATCGACAGAATGGGAGGGCGAGCCTAGGAGACTCGATCTACAAGAGCATAACGGTGGAAGCGTTCGACCCCGACTCGCTGCTTTCTTCGATAGACCTGTCGACGGAGCACAAGGTCCTCGATTTCAAGAACCGGATCGAGGCCTCCATCGTCATCTGGAAGAGGAAGATGCACAACAAGGACGGAAAGTCTACCTGGGGCTCGACCGTGAGCTTGGAGAAGAGGGAGCAGTTCGAAGAAAGAGCAGAGACGATCATGCACCTCCTCAAGCATAGATTCCCGGGGATCCCTCAATCGTCCCTCGACATCAGCAAGATTCAGTACAACAGAGTAAGCAACTAACTGCACATTTTTTCCTCTATTGAATCAATTCACACAAATGGCTTCATTATGTTTTCTATGTTTAAGAAACAATCAGTTCATTTTGAAACTGCTGCATGTACATCATCACACAAATCTTTTAACTGATACCTCATATGAAAATGAATTCAAATTTCAAATCTTGTGTATGCCTGCATAGTATCGAACCGGTATCGATCGGACCATGAGTATCCGGATCGACAATATCGAGGACTTCGGATCGAAGTATAGAATTTCTTTGTATTAGAAAGCAGATAATTATTAATTAATTATTAACATTTTAGAAAGTATATTTTATATATTTAGACATAATTTTAAGTATTTTCAGTTTAGTTTTTTAGTAGTTTTGAGATTGAATGAAATAGTAGTCCCCATTACTTGCGTTATGCATGCTTTTTTCTTTTACACGTTTTTATAGAGTTACTATGCTTTTACATCCCTGCTCTTGCTGACAACGGCGGATCCAAGCTTGGGGTGGAATGGGCTGGAGCCCACTCAAAAAAAAAAAATTTACTCTTTTTTTCCATGTAATTTTTTTTTTTTTTTTTTTTAAGAGAGATTAGCCTAGCTCTAGCCCACTCCAATCTATTAAAGCCCATCATATCTTCAATTCCTGGATCCGTCCCTGCTTGCCGATTGGTCCTTTTCGTTCAATTTTTTTTTGTCGAATTGATCGAAAAAGAGATCTTCAATGTAGGTATCGGTCATTATCGAGTATCGGTTGGCATCGGATCGGGACATGTCAAACTGTATCAGTATTGATCGTATCGTATCGGTATCAGACGATACTTCAAACTATGGTACATACATACTGTTAACGGTTTTGCGTTTGTTTGTTTTTTTTTCTTCAGGACGTGGGACAGGCCGTCCTCGAGAGCTATTCGAGGATTGTGGAGAGCTTAGCCTTCACCGTGATGTCGAGGATAGAGGACGTGCTCTACGCCGACTCCCAAGCCCAGGGTGGCGGGACCGCGGAGAGGAAGCAGGCGTCTCCGGACGTAATCAACAAGAAGCTCGACCCCAAGGAGGAGATGGAGAAGCTCAACAACATGGAGGCGCCGACCTCGATGACGCTGTCGGACTTCATGGGGTGGCACGACCAGGACACGGAGGACTCGGACAAGCAGGAGGACTCGGGCAGCCTGGAGGACGTTTTCGGTTCTGAGGACGGGGGGAAGTCGATGGCCAAGCCGCCGCCGAACGTGGCGACCAACAAGAAGTTTTCTTATATAGAGAAGCTCGAGAACCTGGGGGGATTACGAAGTCCGACGGCCCGCCACTGACAGACGACGACGACGAGGAGGAAATGGAGGAAGAGAAAGAAAAGAGGGACGAGGCGGAGAAATTATTCGAGATGAGCCGGACTCATCATGCATCTTGAATCTCTTCTCCTACTGGGAATGAGTGCATACAGTGGCGGTCTAGGTCATCAGGTTATCAAGTGGAGGAGAATCGAGATATATATATATAGCTTCAGAGGCACAAGAAATTAAAAGAGTGGCCCTTACATAGATTTGTCATTTCCATCCCTCGCTTCCCTTCCGCCCTGTAGATAGTGCTGCGTTGCTTAAAAAAAAAAAAAACCTTCTGTATACTCCTGTTAGCTTCTGATACTTTGTTGATCTTGACACACCACATTTTCTAAGAGCATCATTTGTGGATGGTGTTCAAAATTTTATCTCGAGATCCAATATTTCAGAAAAAAAAAAGATAAATATAGAAATGGTTGGATTTGCATGAGAATAATAGAAAATGATAAAATGAGCTTTGGTTTCAAAGATTGTAAATAATGTAAATCTAGAATTGTCCTCTAAATTGGGACTACTATTCTACAAAATAATTTTCTACATTCTGAATCTAGAAATTCTCAGACCCAACATATAACTTCTGCGGATGGATTGAACCTGAGAATCTAGAAATTGAAACCTAGGATGGTTCTTACTATTCTACAAATTGAACTCCTACAATATGATTCTAGAATCTAGAAATTGAGATGGAACTTACTAATGATGCTCTAATTGAGAGTTGTATGAGAAATTAGAGAGAGATTGTAACAACATCCATTTGATTGCTACCTTGATGTAGATTTTTTTTTTCCTTCAGTTATTTGGTAAATAAGTTCTTTGTGAATATTGGGACTGTTTGGTTCACAGATTTGGAGTGTAAAAGTGGCCAAAATTTGAATATTAGACCACTTAAATGTTTGATTGTACTGTGATTTGACATATGTCTGTCACTAAATCGACATCGAAATTTTTTCCTCCGAATTAGAACACGGAAGTGAAAATTTTCCATTCTCACTTTACACGTTTTGTTGTAGGACCATTTCCTCTCTACTTTAACAAAAAAAAATTACTATTCATGTCAGTTCAATAAAAAGTTACATTTTTTCACTTACTTCAAAAATCAATAAAAAAAAACCAAAAATACCAAATTTTAGGATTTTTCACTTCTAATATCCACTTCTTCAAAGTACCAAAACGAAGGATTTTTCACTTCGTTCTATTTCAACGCAATGCGTAAGCAAAATGTCGATTCTCGGATTTTTTAATTCGCCGAACCAAACAACCCCTAATATCTCTATCATCACTGAGTACAGACACATGAATACAGATAAAGATACATGATACGGATATACACAGGGTACATACATTTTCATATATGTTCAATAAATTGTAGAATTTTTTTGACTTACCTCCCACTTTATTTATCCATATTCATGGTGTACCTCACATTGTTTTCATAATGTACAAGTTTTTTCACTTTTAAGGGAAATCGTCTCTTCCTAACGGTCAACTTGTTTGACTCATTTTTTGGTCGAAAATACCCCCGTCTTCTTCCCCTCTCCTTGCTGCAGGCCCCCGCTCCACCCCGCCACCGCCCCCCCCCCCTCCGCTCCCTCCCTCTCCGCCACCGCCCCCACCTCCCCACCCCCGCTCCCCCCCTCTATGCCACCTCCCCACCCTCGTCCCCCCCTCTCCGCCCCCGCTGCAGCAACAACAGCCGGCGAGCGCGACCAGCGACTGCTGTTGTTGGGGCGGGAGCGGGGCGAGTGGTGGCGGGAGGGGGGAGAGGGGGCGAGCAGCGACGGAGGGCTGACAGCGGGGGGAGGAGGAGGGGGTGAGAGGGAAGAGGAGAAAAAAATATGGGAGGGACATTTTCGTCAAATTTTTTGGGTTAAAGCAGTTGACCGTCATGACTAGATAAATTCCGTCAAAAGTGAGGGGTCTTGTATATTATGGAAACAATGTGGGGTACACCATGAATATGGATAAACAAAGTGGGGGTAAGTCAAAAAATTTAGTTCTCCCATTTTGACGAAAATCGTCTCTTTTTAACGGTAAACTCGTTTGACTCATTTTTTGGACAAAAATACCCATGCCTTCTCCCCCCTCCTTGCTGTAGGCCCCCGCTGCGCCCCCGTCCGCTGCCCCCCTCCCCCCCGTCCTCCCCCCTCTCCGCCACTGCTCCCCTCCTCGCCGCAGACCCCTCTCCCCCTCCTCCCCCCCCTCTCCCACCCCACTATCGTCCTCGCCGCTTACGACCGTTCCCTCCCTCCCCGCCATCGCCCCCCCTCCCCCCCCGCATCAATAGCAGCAGTGCGACGGCTCGCGAGAGAGAGCAGCGGCGAGCAGCGCGACGACAGCGGCGAGCGGCGCAGCGGCACACGCAAGCATTGGATGTTGCTGTTGTTGGCTGGGGGTCAGGGGCAGGGAAGGGGGCAGTGGCGGGAAGGGAGGGTTGTGGCGGGGAGGGGATGAAAAGGGGGGGGGGGAGGGGCGGCGGTGGAGGAGCGGGAGATTGGAGCGGCGGCTGCGGCAGCCTGTCCACGGAAAAGGGGGATGAAAGGAAAGTGGAAGAAGAGATGAGAAGCATTTTGGTCAAAAAAATTGATCAAAACAGTTGACTTTTATCACTGGACAAATTTTGTCAAAAATGATAGGACTTGTACATTAGAAAATAATGTGTAGTGCATCCTTAATATGGATAAATAAAATAGAAGGTAAGTCAAAATTTCTCCAATCAAAAATAGGCCTTCTCCTTTGATTTCCCTTAAATAAAAGATATGCTAGCTAGTTCTGCATGATCTAGTAAACGTGAGGAGAGAGGGCATCGTAGTTTTTATTTATCGAGCCGTAATAAGTGGGACATAGCTCCTTTAGCCAATCATCTGAAAAATATATCCAGTCAGGATTAGAGCAAAGTACATACCTCTGAAAGCAGTTTCAAATACATAATCGAGCATATATAATGAGCAATAGAAAAGGACACAAGATGCACAAGTATAAGAATGAACAATACATGTGAGAACATGCAAATAATCACAATAAGAACTGGAAAGTAAATACTGGAAATATGGTAATATACTGTAAGTAGAAAAACAGGAATACTAGCTATGTGGTTTAGAGTACAAGTTCGTTATGTGATCGACTTAAGTTGCACATGAGGTATAAAGGTAACTCCATTATACGTGAGGTGTATAATCGACATGCACATGAGATCAATAGGGCTTTGATCACATAACCAACTTCTACTCCTCCTCGCAAACCAATATTCATGAATCCAATCACGGCACATTACGTACATGAACACGATATAGTCACACTAGCACACGAAATAGTGGATGCACAAGAAGCACATAAAAATTAATATCCGATGCACATGATGAAATATATGTGAATGAGTACCCACTGAACACGGTAGAGAATAACACCTCCTGACGGGATCCATATAATACCAGTACGTGTAACCAAGTGTCAGAATCAAGTATACTAGGAGTAATAAAATAAAACAAAAGTCAGCCTTTGTAAATTCTTCAATCATACACCTGGTGCTGCAAGTGGATTTGGCTAGTCGAATAATAAATTATTTTATTCCAAGAATATCGACCGACAGCCTATAGGAGATTAACTGGATCGAGCCTGATCTGGAAAACAAATGGTCTATGGATCGAAATTCTTCGCTAGCTACGAATCCCACTTGCATATAATTCCAAAGCCTATTTGATATTACCCCTCTTACATTAGATATATATTACCCCCTCTTAGATTAGGTATATTGATATTACATCTATATTAGATTAAAAGTAAAAAATATCTTCCTAAAAATGTCGTTAAAAACCTGAAAATGTTGTTAAAGAGTTTTTAACGACAATTTCAGGAAGGTATTCTCAATTTTTAATCTAACAGTGGGTAATATCAATATACCTAATATAAGAGAAGGTAATATCAATAGCCCTAATTCCAAACTTCAAACAATCATCTTGGGATATTCTCGAAATTTGTTTTCTACAACCGGGTTATTTACGGTAATCTCTCTTATATTTTATATTTATTACACAAATTTTTTTATTTTAAAAATAATTATACTAACATTTTCTATATTTTATGTTTATTACATGGACCTCACATATGTTTCATGTTTTATGTAAATGGTTATTACACTAACCATCCTTAAAACATAAAATATAAGAAAAATCTGTGTAATTATTTTCAAAATAAGAGATGTACGTGTAATAAACATAAAATATAGAAAATGTTAGTGTAAATAACCAACATGACCAATGTCACGACCCAATTTCGTAGAATCACTTGAGGCGTCCCCCGAATCGTGACCGCCGTGCGGGCCTGGAGTTGCGCCCGCACAAGGCTTTAATGATTTGCATAGCAAGCACATATTCAGAGTACGCAGATAAATTGAAACACAGATTTGCAACATAGAAAAGTTCTCTTTATTGATAATTAACATCTATTACAAACTCTTGAACGAGTTAGCTAATATGCCAAACGGCTTACAAAAGAGATGACTCAAAACGAGATAGCAGTCCTGTACATTACATCCCTTTATAAACTCAAAACGATAAAGACCTCCAGGCTGGAGGATCGCTTTGCCACGGAGCTGCATTTGTGTATGAAGAGTTGCAGCTTCGGACTTCAAAAGGCTTCAGGGGCGCGGTGAAGATGCGCCAACAGCTGGACTGGATCGGGAAGACGACTTCGGCTCCTCGCTCGGTTCACCTTGGTGCGGAGAACCTGTTTCAACGAGGGTCAGCATATCGAAACATGCTGGTGAAGGCGAGCTAGCCGAACTATACCAATCAACACGTTGTTTAGTGAAGCATGCATATTTGTGGGTTTCTATCTTGCCTTAGTTCATTTACAAGTAAGCAACATATAGAATTTACTGAAATGAACGTGCCACCGTTAGGTGGATTTTACCTGACCGTCTGAATTACCTGCACAATACTTATCATGCCTTCCCTGCCACGAAGACACAAGTTAGTATGCAACAGGTTTAAATATACATAGAGATCACTGGCGTGGTGCCACGAGGGACAGGTTATATTCTCAAGGCAAAGTGACGTGCAACGCGGGTGGCGAGCCCCGCTGCATAACACTTGCCGGGTAACATACGACTATACATACGTTCCGTCCGGATCGGATCGATCCCGGCGCCCCGGTGACCGTCCGCGGAACTCATAACATACCTTGTGCACAAGTTATCCGTGATCGAATAACACTCATAGAATAGTTCCATAGCATAACGGTTTGCATAGTCTTCCGGACAGTTTATTTCATAACAAGCATATTCCATACTTAGCACGATTCATAGCACAGTTATAAACGAACTAGCATTCAGGATGATAACCGTTCATAAGTTTAGTTGACAAGCATAATGAACCAAGTCTATTCTCTTTTATCTTGGTTTCTTTTATTATTACTTGGTATCGTTTGATCGGGGCGAAGGAGTGAAGCTTGGAAGCAGGGCTAGCTAATCGGGTTGGTAGCCACTCACTTAGATTTTGGAAAGAAGAAGGAAAGAGGCGCTTCACGACTCCGCTCGCAAGCCGCCTACTGCTCGTTCACCTGCACACGAACAGCTCGATTAATACTTCTTCCTCTCTTTCCAATCTCGGAATAGAAATGCAGTTCAATGAACGAAAACAATGAAAACCATCGAAACCGTTCAAGGAAAACAAGCAAATCCCAAAACCAACTCAAAGCACGAAAGCAACAAGCGACATCGAAAACCGAGACAATAAAAGATAGCAGCGGAGAGGTCCCTCCTGACTCTGCCGCTAAGCCGATCCTTGGGGCGCAGTCCACTGAATATGGGAATCGATTCCGAAGAAACAAATCCATAACGAGGACGAGTTCTTAATTCAATCTATCCCGATCGAACGATACCGTTTGTGTTTCTTAGCCGCGCTCCCCGCATCGGGGGAACGGGGCGCTACATCCAATCCCAGGTAATATGTGAATTATTAAAAACTCCTGTAATATCTTCATGTTTCACAATCAATTCTATCAACGCTCAAACTCAATAAAACTAATCAATATCCGGGAAAAAAATTACATCTAAATCTCAAAAGTGTTTGCAGGCTATCAATTTATCATATGCGACAACTTCATCTTCCATCTTGCATAATATAATGAGACTTCAAAAGTGAGCGGTCTAAGTCGTATGTATATCATCAATTAATTATTTTTAAAAAATTAATATTATGTAAAAGAAATTGTTAAAAAATATATAAATTTATTATAAGTAACATTACAAATATTCAAATTCAATCAACCAGAGAGAATACCTTACACCTTAACCATATAAGTTAGAAATATTTGTTTATAATTAGATAATATTTCATAGCTAACCGTTTTCAAGACTCTATGAAAAATAGAAATATATCCATAACTAATTATAATTAAAATATAATCAAATATATAACAAAATTTAATTAAAATATAAAAAAATATAATAAATTTTAATTAAAATATATTAAAATATTTAAACAATTTTATATTAATTTAAGAAGAAGAAAAATATTTTATGTCTGTGCACGTGAATTTACTAGTGAAATTTTTGATATTATCCCCTGTTAGATGGGGGATATTGATATTATCCCATGTTAGATTAAAAGTTTAGAATATCTCTCAGTAAATGTCGCTAATAAGTTTTGAAATTATCGTTAATAATTTTTTAACGATACTTAATTGAGATATTCTTAACTTTTAATTAAACATGATAATATTAATATTTTCCATCTAACATAGGATAATATTAAAAATTCCTTTACTAGTAGTCAATAATATGCCTTTTCATTCATGCTTGCTATGGAAAATTCAAGATCCACAGGCATCATAATGCCTTTTTAAAGTGTAAAAATCTAGATTATCAGTGCATAATCCATACATTATATGGATATAAGACAACTAGAAACATCCTTTGGTCTAATCAAAATCCTTTGGAGAGGAAGAATAGGGCTCACCACTAGAGGATCGCAGAATACAAATATAAGAAATTAACCACTGACAAGCATGGAAAGCACAAAGGAAGTTCTCCACTCGGACTAGATCAGTCTACTTTTCCTCTGTACAGCTCACCAATCATATCCTCCAACTGCAAAAACAATTATGTAAATCAATTGCGTGGCAAAAAAATTTATCCAGAACATGCGATATTTACTATTAAAAGATAATAACAGATTAGAGAGTAAGAAAAATATATAGAGAAAGAAGAAAGAAAAAAAAACATTAGAACTTAAAGACAACTTAAATAAAAGGTACATATTGTCATCTAGGTGATAAATGGTCATTGCTCATGCCATTTGTTGGGATCCAGTCTGAATTTGGTAAATTTTGAAACCCAAATATTGTCAAAGATTTGATTTGATATAATTTAAAAATCTACATTTAATATAGATTTGATTAAATTTCAAAATCTACATTTAATGTAGATTTGATTAAATCTCAAATTTGTATGAAATATTTAATTTGACAATATTTGGACGTTCATAATTAGTGTTGGGCTATTTTAGATAGAATAGGATTCTTATTTTAAGTTTTTCCAAAAATATGATTGCTCATCCTATAAAGATAGGAAGAGGGTGGAGGCACAAAGAATAGCACAAGTTGGAGATTCGTGGTGCTCGTCCACAGAAAATCTAAGAAAAAGTCTGTGTTTTGCTCTTAGGACTTCGTCATCTAAGACAAAAGGAAGAAAAAAATCTGATCAAGTGTTCAACATTGATTTTGTCAATCTTGTAATTTTACCTGAGTTATAAAGGTTAGAATTTATCCAGGTGACGTAGTCACCGCCATATAGTTGTCTTTATCTGTGCTTAGTATTCGTTAGACAGGGGTCGGTTATCTCAGGTGGGTTGGCCTAAAGTTTTCGCTGCAGGCACTCTCAGAAACGGTATCAGAACGCTTGTAGGACGTGTCCGATTTTCAACATATGATATCAAAGCAACTGGTTTTGGTTCTGGCAACTATGTCCACGGAGCAGATGAACACTTGTATGATCACCCTCACATGAGAAAATTGGACGATTTGGAAGCTAAGGATAGAGGATCTACTCCGGTGCAAGGACTTGCATGGTCCGTTGGAGGGTGACAACGTTAAGCCATCAGGCAAAGCTGCTGAAGACTGAAAATGATTGGATCGAAAGGCCGTTGGATTCATCTACCAATGGCTGGAAGACTCGGTGTTTCACCACGTGTCCATAGAGAGTTTGGCAAAAGCATTGTGGGAGAAGCTGCATTCGCTGTACGAAAGAAAGACGGTTGGCAACAAGGCATTTCTGATTCTCCAACTCGTCAACTCGAAGTACACGGAGAGTGTCCCAGTAGCACCACATCTGAACGAGGTTCAGGGTATTATCAATCAGCTGTCTGCGATGAAGATGGTGATTGATGATAAGCTTCAGGCCCTTTTGCTTTTGTGTTCTCTGCTGGAAAGCTGGGAGACGTTGGTGGTGTCGGTGTGCAACTCCGCGCCTGGTGGAGTTGTCACGATGGAGGCAGTCAAAAGCAGCTTGTTGAACAAGGAGATTCGGCGTAAGCAAGTAAAATCATCGCAGGAGTCCGCTCTTGTGGCTTCCTACGGAAAGGGAAGACCCAAGTCACATGAGAGGACATGGGGGAGTTCTCGGGATCTTGCGACTGTGAACCGCAAGGAGGGATGCTATCACTGTGGTGAAAGGGGTCATATCAAGAGGAACTGCATAAAGCTCAAAGTTGATAAGGCCAAAGGCAAGGACGATCAGAAGGATATCACGGCTATGTGAGATCTCATCATCGCAACAACCGACGCAGAGGAACCTTGCGGCATGTGTCATGATGGCGATTGGGTCATGGACACGGGGGCGTCATGTCACGTCACTCTGCATAGGATGATCTACACGTCATACCACGATGGCAGGTTTGGACGTGTGAAGATGGACAATAAGGGAACAACTGCAGTTGTAGGCATCGGTGATGTGTACTTGACAACGGAGCTTAGTGAGAAGTTCGTTCTCAAAGGTGTGCGATATGTACCGAGTTTGCGCTATAACTTGGTTTTGGTAGGGAGGCTGGCAGATGATGGTTGTCGTAGTCTGTTTGAGAACAAATATTGGATGCTTACGAAGGCTTCCAAACAGCTGACTCGAGAAGATTTGTGTTGTGGCATGTATAGTCTTACGCCGTTGAGGTGTACAGGCAGGCCACAGACATCGGATGGAGGCTCGAGGGATATTCGACAGGAGGTGGATCATTGAAAACTTGTCTTGGACGACTTCGAAATACTTTGAGGATTACAGAGGATTCGGTTCGTCGAGACAAAGTGACGAATGGTGATGAGCCAAAGATTGAGGGTCAATATGTCAGTCCCATGACAGTTGGTCGGTCTCCAGGTGGGGGTTGCTTCACAGATCCGGTTTTGACGATGGGTGGTTTGCCAAAGCTTCACAGAGCGATATTGGTTTCAGCAGTTCGAGACCAGGGAGGAGATCAAGGTTTGCAGCAAACTCAATATGGGGTGGGAGCGTCATCATTCACACAGTTCTAGGGGAGCTGTGGGTCATCGACGACATGCACAGTCCGTGATGTTCTGCTCGAGGACGCATGTGTATGGGGGAGCTTCAAGTTCGGACACAAAGGTTGTAGATTCAGGAGTTCGAATCTCGGGAGAATTGCCCCATCCGTTTGGTTGGGCCAGCCAAGGGTGATGTCACACTCCGCTCCCAGAATACTGGATAAATACGGGGACGGACATGGCCAACGGCACCTTGCAGAATACTGAAGTAAGCTGCAATGTGTTAAGGTTATCTAGAAGACAGATGGGTGAACTCTAGCATGCTATGATGTCAGTCCTAAGGCCGACAAATCATATTATCTCAACCCAGCAACACAAGTACAAGAGTATATCATATATGAAAGTAAAAATGTGTCCTAAATTATATGTCACATATGATCATGAAGCTAGTGAATACAAAATGCTGCACTAGCATAGTATAATAATACATGATCAAATATACTAGGCATGGTCTAATATATACATCATGTTAACCGCAGTCTCAAAAATATAAGGAGCTAACTATGTCCCTTGCTCAACACCACGAAATAAAGTAATCAAGACGAGGGGTGAAAGAAGAAAACCCACTCGCGAGCTTCGGCCGCAGTCCTACGAGTGTGAGCCAACTTGCTGGAAGTGCGGTGGATCATGCTTCTCTTCGGGGTAACCTGGCCATGCAAATCCAGTGGGGTCATAACCCCAAGCAACAAGTACCACAAAGGAGCTCAAGGTGATAGACCAAACACATCACAACATAAGCAGAAAGAGACATATAAGAAATAAATGATGATCGAGACTTGTACGGTACCAATTTACTCGTCTCAAGAATAATACAGAAAGAACTGATAATAAATGCAAGAGAATGAAAGTAAGGCGACGAGCGGCAAGTGAGCATAGGAACTACTCTGGATCGGGACTACAACACTTAAACCAAACAACGACTGGAATTGCAGACCTTCACCCGAGCAGAACTTAGTACCCTAACCACGTGCCGGAAGAAAAATAAAACTAGAAGAGCGAGCTATAATGAAAGTAACATCATTCATCGTACGTCCAAACAACTTTACGGCTTGCTATGATTAACTAGCTAGGGTTGTCACAGACATTAATTACTAAATGCATATTTTTTAAGAATATTGCTACCACCAACAATGCAGTTAACCCAGATGGCCAAGGGTACGCTTGTCTAGTAAACTTTAATGCACAATCAATCATACAATAACATAACTTGTTACTAGTCATAAACAAAAAATGAACTTATAAGCATAAACCTAAACTTCCAATTATAAACTTGCTTTATAAACATAAACTTGTCTTGTAACATAAACTTGTATATAAACTTGTCTTGTAAGTATTGCAGCACGCGTAAAATTGGTCAGTCATGGAGCCCTTGCCTAGCAGGGTTGTCCATGCTGCATTGGGCCCTTAGAGATCGGAGTAGCCGGTAGCGCAATATTCTTCCCTCCCAACGATCTAGGTAAACCTTATCTTGTTTAATCATTACTAAATTATTTTAAGTTCTCGAGTCGTGGACACTTGAAAACTCCCTAAAATGACGAGTCGCGAGTACGAGCTTTTCATGAGTTATCGTATTCGCGACACGCGATACAATGGATAATACTCACACTCGATTGTCAGATGCCAAATGCGATAAATTTTCATACACAATCATTTCCACAATATCGTGAGGATTGTGAACTTGTACATAAACTTGTCTTGTGAACTCACGTGAAAAACTTGCCTAGTATCATAAACTTGTATCAACATAAGGAAGCACACAACAATAATCACTAAAAGAAAATACTAAAAGAACATAACAACATGGAACACAAAATGCACACGAGAATTCCTTGTCGCATGCGTCCACTGGCCGCATGGACTCACTTGCCTCTGGGACTCACTGGCCGCATGAATCCACTGGCCGCATGGACTCACTAGCCGCATGCACCCACTGGCCGCATGAATGCCCCTCTTGGACTTAGTAAATTTTTCATTCGTTCAACGAGTGAAAACAAAGGTGTTCAATGACACTTGTATAAATAAGCAGTCATGCGTCCAACAAGATGGACATATTCTGTCAGTATGCGACAAGAGTTTAGGCCGTATAACCCTCTCGGACCGCATAGCACTCTCAGCCGCATAGCTCGCTGGCTGCATGAAGATTTCGTCTTCTCCAACAGCAGATTCAGCCATGGCCGAAAGCTCCAAAAACTAAAATGTTGTTTTCTTCATAAAAAATTCTTTTTAACTCCAAATCAAGTGAAACAAAAGCCAAATTGCACGAAATAAAATGCTCTAACATAAGGAACCACTGGTTTTTGAAAACACTAAGTTTTAATAGATCAAAACTAAGAAAAATTTATGGAACACATAAAAAACCTAAACTTGAAACTCAGATCTACAAAAATCTATACATCAAAATCCAAAACTCCGAGAACTAAATATGATTATCAACTCAAGGAGAAAAATTTCCATCAAATATATTTTTAAAACAACATATATATAAAAATACAAAAATTTATGACTTCACCATTGAGCAAGATGTACTTGTCTCAAGTGGCTCCTAACCTCTACCTCTCACGGTCCAAGTCACATCAACTTTTCCCTAGGGTTAGGGTTAGAGGGAGCTTGAGGGAAAGGAGGAAAAATGAAATAAAAATGAAGAAGAAGAAGAAGAAGAAAGAGAGGAGAGAGAGAAAAGCTCATATATATATTAAGAGAGGAGAGAAATAAGGTTTAGTCATGGGTTCACCAAAAATGAACCGAACCAAGTGTCCATGCTACATGCGGGTCCTAAACCGGGTCTATGGCAATGCCAATTGGTATTCTACTGTTCTCGGATAGTCTCTCTCAACAACAGAAAAAATAAAATAATAAATAAAATGACATGAACCAACATGAGAAATACAGCAGGAATACATTATCAAGAAAAATTAAATTCTAAAAATTCAAGAAATACCAAATCTGAAATCGGGTGTGACAGGTGAAGAAGCTCGTCGGAACGTTAACACATTTCGGTGGAAGATGGAAGTCAAGGACAGGCAGCCGAGACTCACGGTGAGGCTGATAGTCAGGGACTTTGTTCTCAACCGTGTCATTGATGTCGGCAGGATCCCAGTGGTACAGAAGGTGCTACGTATGACAGCTAGCGTCAACGTGACGGTCGAGGAGTTGGAGACAAAGGAAGATGCAAAGAAACTCGGGGGATCGGAGATCGGTGGCATGGGAGTGCAGGAACTCTGTCATGGAGTGACATGCATGGAAAAGCCATGGGGTCAACACCCTCTCATCAGACTGGAGAGGAATGATTTTTGGGATCCAGTTTGGATTTGGTGGATTTTGGAGCTCAAATATGGTCAAAGATTTGATTTGATATAATTTAAAAATCTATATTTAATGTAAATTTGATTAGATTTTAAATTTGTATCAAATATTTAATTTGACCATATTTGGACGTTCATAATTGGTGTTGGGCTATTTTAGGTGGAATATGATTCTTATCTTAAGGTTTTCTTTTTAGGAAATTATATTATGACCTAAAATATGACTGTTCGTCCTATAAATATAGGAAGAGGGTGGAGGCACAAAGAATAACACAATTTGGAGATTCGGGGTGCTCGTCCACAGAAAATCTAAGAGAAAGTCTGTGCTTTGCTCTTAGAACTTCACAATCCAAGACAGAAGGAAGAAAGAGATCTAATCGAGGAGTCATCGCCTTCGCTCAGGGAGATTGCTACGGGTTGGTGAGTGATTTCAATTGTAATATCTTTCTTTTCTTCTTGAGTGTGGTGAGGGGGTGAATCTATTAGGGTAAATAGTTTAACATGGATTTGTAAATCTTATAATTTTACCTGAGTTATAAATGTTAGAATTTGTCCAGGTGACGTAGTCACCGCCATACACTTCTCTTTATCTGTACTTGGTGTTCGTTAGACAGTGGTTGGTTATCTCAGGTGGGTTGTATCATGCCCCAATATCCCGTAAGCTCGATAGTCCCCGCTGAACGTGAATCACCATGTTGCAGCTCTCCCGCAGGACAATCGTTCTCATCGGGACGTGATGCCGTACAAGCCTAAAGTGCGCTTGTACATGGCCAAAGCTTTGAACAAGGACAAGTAAGCTATTCAATACTGAAGCAGCGACACACATATTGCAGAAAAGTAAAGAACACAAAGGCACATAAAAATAGGCTCTTTTATTGATATTCAGAAGTGTTATAAGCGGCGCATGACCGAGGTTACAATTCGCTCAAGCACTCTATCTCTCGATTACAATGATACCGTTCCATACATTATGTCCCTCTATACAAAAGCAGCTCAAACTCGATATGGCTCAAAGCATCGACTCCAGATTTTTGGTTCCTTGGGATGAGGCAAGGCTATCGCTTCCTCGCACGAACAGGTACCTGAGAACAAGCAAACTGTTGGTGGGTCAGCACTTTATACAAGTACTGGTGAGATAAAACAACTGAACAGAAGCTACACCCCCTGAAACCCACACTAAGTAATCATGTGGCAAAATATTGCATTACTAGTGATCTTGCTAGTTTTTACCTAAGTTCATTTCATGCAAGCTCAGAACTAAAGTCAGATTACATCTTTTGAAAACATAACTTTGAAACAGTTTTGCATATTCAAACTATAAGCATACGAATTGGGACAGTGCTCTATCGTTCAGTGCGCAACATGTATTGTGCACATAATCTAACTCTTGGGGCAAAGTTCATCTAGCAAACTGAAACATATCGAATCAAGGCAACATATCAAATAGACTATCATTCATTCAAGAATTTAAGAAAACACATCTATATGATTTCGGTCCCCGAGAAACTCAGGATCGGTAGCGGTAATCCAGCTAACCAATGACTCACATTCTGATACTATTAGCAGTTGTGACCGAGGTTCAGCTCTGCACTAATAGTCATTGTCTGACCGATGCAATGCATGAAGCATTAACAGATAATCTCTACGATGCAGACAAAATGAACAAGCAGGCTTATGTATAAACTCATATTTCTTACCCCATAGCCGAACGGTTATCCCTGCAGCAGACACACAAGTTAGCCACAATTTGCATATTCATAACTTATGTATCAATCTCTGGTGTCATCAATCGATAGGTATGCAAGAAGGTAAACCTAGCATGCGCCCTATCTATATGACGGTCCATGGGTTGCCCCATGATTAGCAGCAGTTGCCCAAGGTTCAGCTCTATACTAGAACGCATGGGTGTCGGCAGTTGTGACTCATGGTTCAGCTCTTCACCAACACACCCGAGTACTAGCAGCTATGACATCATGGGTTTCGCACAACACTAATAGACATATCGCCCCACTAGACTATTGCGAGCCGTACACCTCAGGGCGATCCAATAATCTCTTCCGGACCGAGCGATTCCCAGTGCCCTAGGAATCGTTCGAGAGACAAGACCTTGTGCACAAGTTGTCCGAGACCAAATGCAATGACATGAACACACAATTCAAGCAAAATAATGATCAAGCAAAACATATGTAGTCTTAGCAAAACATATCTTTTCAATCGAAGCACATCTTATCAAAACGAAGCACATCTTTCACATATCTAATAGCACACCCCACTAGACCCTTGCGGGCCGTATCCTCAGGGCGTACTATTAGTCACTGCATTCACACATTTTCACTTAGCAGTTCGATATAGCAAACAGACAAGCGAAACATATCAAGGCAAGCACGATTGATTTCATATTTAACATGCAATAACTATCTCTTTCTTAGCATATTCAAAGGGACATATTCAAGCGATTCATTTACTTATCTTTCTTAGCATAGCAAGGGTTCGTTCGATAGCTGTGTCAGCATTTCTAAGCATGCAACATTTTTTATACTCTTAGCATGGCAATAGTTCTATCTCATTCTTGACAAGCATTCATATTCTCTTAGTTAGGCAAGCATATAGATTCGTTTCACAGACAAGCTATGTGAGTTCTCTTATTAGTATGCTGAGTCGGTTCTATCATTCTTCTTATGAAACAAAACTTCTTAAGAAAACAAGCATTCAAAAACTCAGATTCATTATTAAGTCGTGCAAGAATTAGAGAATGCAGTTCTGCCCACTCACATTGATCAATCGGTCGGGAACTCTCCGAGAAGACTTCCGTTCGAGCAAGCAAGGCGATATCACTTGTACATAGTGCCTACGCGGAGCGGGGCACTACATACTTACCCACCAACAAAGAGTTTTGTCCTCGAAACTCAAGGAGAAACTCATACGAAAACATAGAGCAGCGATAGTCCTCATCCCTCACCTTCCTCAATCAAAACTCAGCAATCCAGAAATCGCAAATCATATCTCAAGCAATAAAAACAATTCCAGAAAACTTTTGTGCGCATCTTTGAGAATATCTATGGACTTATTGTATGGAACGTTCATTGCAACACAATCACAACTCAGAGTCGGAGGCAACGGAATGGGCAAAGAATCGACCATTATGTCATGCCCCAATCTCCCGCAAGCTCGATAGTCCCCGCTGAACGTGAATCACCATGTTGCAGCTCTCCCGCAGGACAATCGTTCTCATCGGGACGTGATGCCGTGCAAGCCTAAAGTGTTCTTGCACAAGGCCAAAGCTTTGAACAAGGACAAGTAAGATATTCAATACTGAAGCAGCGGCACACATATTGCAGAAAAGTAAAGAATACAAAGGCACATAAAAACATGCTCTTTTATTAATATTCAGAAGTGTTACAAGCGGCGCATGACCGAGGTTACAATTCGCTCAAGTACTCTATCTCTCGATTATAATGACACCGTTTCATACATTATGTCCCTCTATACAAAAGCAGCTCAAACTCGATATGGCTCAAAGCATCGACTCCAGATTTCCGGTTCCTTGGGATGAGGCACGGCTATCGCTTCCTCGCACGAACAGGTACCTGAGAACAAGCAAACTGTTGGTGGGTCAGCACTTTATACAAGTACTGGTGAGATAAAACAACTGAACAGAAGCTACACCCCCTGAAACCCACACTAAGTAATCATGTGGCAAAACATTGCATTACTAGTGATCTTGCTAGTTTTTACCTAAGTTCATTTCATGCAAGCTCAGAACTATAGTCAGATTACATCTTTTGAAAATATAACTTTGAAACAGTTTTGCATATTCAAACTATAAGCATACGAATTAGGACAGTGCTCTATCGTTCAGTGCGCAGCATGTATTGTGCACATAATCTAACTCTTGGGGCAAAGTTCATCTAGCAAACTGAAACATATCGAATCAAGACAACATATCAAATGGAATATCATTTATTCAAGAATTTAAGGCAACACATCTATATGATTTCGGTCCCCGAGAAACTCAGGATCGGTAGCGGTCATCCAGCTAACCAATGACTCACATTCTGATACTATTAGCAGCTGTGACCGAGGTTCAGCTCTGCACTAATAGTCATTGTCTGACCGATGCAATGCATGAAGCACTAACAGATAATCTCTACGATGCAGACAAAATAAACAAGCAGGCTTATGTATAAACTCATATTTCTTATCCCATAGCCGAACGGTTATCCCTGCAGCAGACACACAAGTTAGTCACAATTTTGCATATTCATAACTTATGTATCAATCTCTGGTGTCATCAATTGATAGGTATGCAAGAAGGTAAACCTAGCATGCGCTGTCACTACCCAATTCTAGAAAATAGGGTATATTTTTTTTTTATTGATAAATAGTGTATTGTATTTAATTATTTATATTTATATTTAATTAGTGCTTGTCTTATTTTTATTTTGATTGTTTTAGGGTTTTGGCTAGCCTGGACCCATGTCAGACCCTAGTGGACCCATGTCCGACCCAGTCCACACCCTTGTGAGAATTATTTTGGGGCTTAGATTTATTATTTTATTTTTAGGAGGTTAGTTGAAGAGATTTGGAACTAGTTTGAGTGCATTTGGAGACCCGGAACCCAAAACCGAGTGAATAGGGGCGTTTTGGGAATTTGGAAAGTTGTAAACCCCCATTTATTTCATGTGGCCGGCCCCTACCTACCCCCCCACACCCGATCACAGCCACAGCAGCCCCCTCCTCTTCATTTACTTCTTCTTCTTCATTCCTTCTTCTTCTCCACTTCTCCTTTCTTCTTCCTTCTTTCTCCAAGTGAGTTTTCTTCCATTTTTCTTCTTTCTTTCTTCCATTCATTCTTCTTTATGCTAACCCTACCCTTGTATTTTCTCTAACCTAGGTGTGAGGAGCCTAGATCTAGTGTGAGAGCTAGAATTGGTAGCTTGGAGCTTGAGGGAGTTGATTTGGAGGGAATTTGGGACTTTGGTCTTGGGATTCCAACTCCCAAGAGGTAAAACCTAACTTTCCCCTTCCTAATTATTTTTGTGTAGTGTAATTAGTGTTGTAGAACCTTCCTAGACCCTAACCCTACCCGTAGGAGGAAGTTGGAACTAGTTTGGGTGAGTTTAGAGACTTTGACATTAGGTTTTGTGTCGAATTCGGGTGGAATCCGAATTTGGCCCAACTTTGGGTGATGCCCTAGGTTAGATGGACCTAGGTAGACGTTGTCGGGTGTCTAGAGGGTGAGTGCGTGTCTCCGTTCGGACACGGGAAGCCGTGTCGCGGAGAAACGGGCGTTTCGGGCGAAATTGGGGCTTTTCGTCGTCGCCGATTCTAAGTGCGTGTGCGTTTCCGCCACGGGCCTAGAATCGACGTGGGAGCGCATTTTCTAGGATCTAGACATCGTGTAGAGCGCGTGGGTAAATTTTGGGCCGATTTCGAGTTCGTTTGGTGTGCGTTTCAGGAGGTTTTCCGAGCCGCGCACCACGTGTTCGTCGAAATGACCGAACGGCCATTTCGACTTGGTTTCCTCGTTTCGGCTTTGTGCGCGCGTTGGGTTAGTATCGGGGAGTGTGTGCTAGAGTTTTCGGGCTATATTTTATATATTTTAGGGTATTGGTGAGTGTCGGGGTCGTTGGGCGTGCGAGGGGCGTGTTGTTTGTGTGTTGTGTGCATTGTGTGGTGGTTGTGTATATGTGTCTATATATATATATAAATATATGTATATATTTATATGTATGTTTGTTTATGTATATATATTTATATATATATGAGTGTATTTATATCTATGTGCTTATGTGTGTATATGTCTATGTGTATATATATATGTATATGTGTAAGTGTGCTCGTGTGTATATGTATATATATTTGAATATGTGTGTGTGTGTATATATCTTAGAGTGTGTGTATTGATATATATATATATTTTGTGTGTTTATATATATATTTGTAGCTATGTGTATATATATTTATGTGTGTGTGTGTTTTAGTGTGTGAGTGTGCTAGTGTGTGTGTGTTAGAGTGTGTAGTTAAGTGTGTGTATATATATATGTATCTAGTTATATATATATAGGTATATATGTATGTATATATATATATAGAGTGATATATATATATGTATGTTTATGGATGTGTGTGTGTGTATGTGAGTTGGAAGGGGGGAGGTTCCAGCCTACTGCAGCAGCAGCCTACAGCAGCTATCTGCTGCAGCAGCAGCAGCCATATGGGGCAGCAGCAGCAGCAGGATCAGCACAAGCAGCAGCAGTAGCAAGAGCAGCAGCAGCAGGATCAGCACAAGCAGCAGCAGCAGCTAGTATATGCAGCGGGGAGCAAGGTAGCTAGGTTTTAGATAGGTAGATAGTTACTAAAATAGATAGATAGATAGTATTATAGATTAGATAATTAGATATATAGATAGTTACTTAGATAGATATATAGATAAGTAGATGGATAGATAGATACCTATATCTATGGATACTAGATAGGTAGATAGGTAGATAGGTAGTTTTATCTATCTAGGAGATAGATATCTATATACCTATAGTTAGTTATATATATATAGATATCTTGATAGGTAATATATATATATATGTTATGATTAGGTAAGGTATTGGGTAATCGGGTAAATGTGTGTGGATATCTAAATACATAGGTATATACATACTTAGATGTATATATATATGGTAGATATATATATTACCTAGCCTAGATTAATAACTAGGTATATAATTAGTAGCTAAATAGCTAGTTAGAGGGCCTTAGGGCGAAACCTCAATACCTTGAGATACCGAGGTATCTCGATACCTTGAGATATTCAAGGTATTGAGTTTCGAGCGGGGTATTTGAGCATTAGCCTAGGAAATGCTTTGGAGTGATTTTTGTATGTTTATATATATATAATTACGCGTGCTAGCATAGGTTTTAGCGGGTTTAGGCGGGGTGCGTGGCCTAGGGCGAGGTATCGGATACCGAGGGTATCCCGGTATCTCGATTAGGCGAGTTTGTGAGTTTAGTGGCTTAATGAGCTCGGATTGACCTAGAATTTCAGGGGCACCCTAGTTTGACCTAGCTTTGACCATAATTGTCCCCGTTGACTGCAAAAGTCAACGTTTGACCTAGTTTTGACCTAGAGTTGACTTTTTGGACCCCGGGTTGACTTTTTGACCCGAATTTCACCGGTTTGACCCGTTCGACCTAGAATAGCCCTAGAAGCCTGTTTTTAATTATTTTATATCAGTTTAAATGCTTAGAACCCTGTTTAATCCTTGCTTTTCGTATTAGGTCCTTGCGACACCGGTCCGGACCTCGATCCTCATCAGTTGCTCAGGACATCAGGCGAGTACCTACCTCTGATAGTTTCCATTTCATGATAGCGTTTATATCACTTGTTCTAGAACTGTAATACTTGATTCTGACACATTATTACACGAGCTGGTACTAGTGGATCCCGTCATGAGGTGCTATCCCCCTTACCGTGTTCAGCGGGTACTCTATCACGTGTATTTCATCATGTGCTTCGGGTATTGATTATCATGTGCTATCATGTGCTTATTGTGCTCTCGCCTTCGTGTGCGCGAGCTATTATCATGTACGTAGCGTGTTGTGGTTGGATCCAATGGTATTAGTGGGGGAGAGGAGTAGTGAGTTGGTTATATGATCAAAGCCAAACAGTATTCATGTGTATGTCGGTTATGCAACTCACGCATAACGGAGTTATCTTAGTGTTCTTCATGTGCAACCTAAACCGATCATATAACGAACTTGTGCTCAAGGCACTTAGCTAGTATTCATGTTTCTCACCTGCAGTTACTTTTCCACTACTTGTATTGTTCTCCAGTTTACATTACAGCTACTTCTTGTGCTCCAGCATATATTTATTTCCTGTGCATCTTGATTACTTTTCTATTGCTCGTCATATACACCTTACCATGCATTTGGAGTTGCTTTCAGAGTTATGTACTTCGCTCCAGTCCTGACTGGGCATATTTTTTCCAGAGGATCCTGAGGACTATTGCCCTACGTTCTACGGGCCTGGTGTTGACGACTGTTGTGACCCCGAGGAGGAGTGCGCCGAGGAGACGCCTATAGCACCCTAGTTAGCTAGGTGGGTTTCCTGGGTTTTTCCAGTGGTTGTATTTTGGATGACTGTACTTATTCTTTTGATGCTGTGATGTTGTAGCTTTTAGACCTGGACTGTATTATTTTGGATTGCCTTGCTCTCTTGGTTCTGTTTCTTGTTTATATCATATCGTGCTTATATTCTTCCTCTAGTTTTGTGATTGAGATTCTTGTCATATATATATTGCGTGGTTGCCCTCCTGTTGGAGAGGATTTTATTCACATATATATATTGCGTGGTTTTGCCCTCCTTTTGGAGAGGTCATGCCGGATTTTTCAGTGAGATATAGATAGATATGGTTGACCTAGAACGGACCTTTACAGCGTTCTACCGCCGATTCTGCGGCGTAGGCTGGACGTACCCACGGCTCATGCCCGATTTTCGGGTGCGGGTCGTGACACGTTTTTGTTGGTGGCCCATGCAGGTCGGCTTTTTAGTTTACCTGCAGTAGGATATAGGAGATAGGCTGAGAGAGAGTGTGCTCAATCACAACTAGGACCCTTCCTACTTCCTTTTGCTATCTTTAATTTTTCTGAAATTGTTTTCTTTTGCAATATTATTGTCCTTCATTGATGTTATCGTTTCTTGCACTGTATTGACTTCTTTTGATCTGTGTTCAGGATGCCTCCGAAGACCAGATCTCAGCGCACCGCCCCAGCAGCTGCCACCGAGAGGTCTGCCACCTCTCGACCTGCTCGACTTCCGGCAGCCGCTACCGCTCCACTCGCCACTCCTGCGGTTGAGGGAGCTTCAGTTTCTCTCGGAGATCCCCTTACTCCCATTGATCCGAGAGCCACCCCAGTTGTCCCGGTGGTACCTCCTCCACCACCGCCTGCGCCAGTAGATGCTACACAGCTGTTCGCGTTCTTCCGAGAGATGATGGATGCGCAGCACCGCCAGGCAGATATTATGAGGATGGGCATTGAGAATGCTCATCAGGTGGCTTTGACAGCGGTCGACAGAGTGGCTCAGATCCAGCCACAGCCAGAGCAGGCTCAGTATCCTAGGCCGGGTACTATCATCGATTTTCAGAGGATGCGGCCTAAGGAGTTTCGCGGCACAGAGGGGATCCTGTATGCCGACGACTGGATCGAGCATATAGAGGGCATCTTTCGGCTGGCGATGATCCCAGCCAGCATGCAGATAGAGGCAGCGGGCAGCCAGATGTTCGACCTTGCCCTTACTTGGTTCCGCACTGATACGCGGATAGCAGCTCCGGGATTGACTTGGGAGGCTTTCAAGAAGCTTTTCAAGGAGAAGTTCTTCCCGGACGTGGCTCTCAGTGCCTTAGAGAGTCAGTTCGAGGCGCTCGTCCAGGGGAGTATGCTAGTGGATGAGTATGCAGCGGAGTTCTGCCGTCTGGGCAGATTTGTTGAGGGGTTGTCTGAGGCAGCGAAGGCGCGGAAGTTCCGCAAGGGCTTGGTCATGGCGGTCAAGTCCTTGACTAGGAGCGACCGCGAGGCGACCTTCGAGCAGATTGTCAGCGATGCTCAGAGGGCTGAGGATGATTTGGAGCTGAAGACGAAGAGGGGCAGAGACACTTCCGGAGCAGGCAGCAGTGCAGGCCCGGCCAAGAGGCCATTCCAGCAGACCCAGCAGCACCAGGGTCAGGGTCGGGCGCCCTTCCGGCAGGCGCCTCAGCAGCAGAGGCAGGGTCAGCAGCAGGGCCAGAGGCAGCCCATCGTTTGCCCTTTCTGTAAGAAGCCAGGGCACGGATGGGACATATGCAGAAAGAGGCTGGGCAGATGTTTATTGTGTGGCGCCGCAGACCACCAGCTGAAGGATTGTCCTTCAGCGCTTGCCCGTACAGCTCAGGGCGGAGGAGCCGCTCAGAGGGCACCAGCCAGAGCACCTGCAGCGCAGCAGAGAGGTCAGCCTTTGCAGACTCAGCAGCAGAGGTTCGCCCAGCACCAGCAGCAGCACCGAGGAGGACAGCAGGGGCGAGCTTTTGCCCTGACAATGGACGAGGCCGAGCCAGTTGGTGATGTTATCTCAGGTTCTGTTCTCCTTGATTCCATTCCAGCACTTGCTTTATTTGATTCCGGTGCTTCCCATAGCTTTGTGTCTGTATCTTTTGCTGTTAGACACCATCTTGTTGCTGAACCTTTAGCTAGACTCTGCAAGATCACGACCGGGGGTGGTATCATCCTAGTCCGTGATGTCTGCAGAGACCGGAGAGTTACCTTGGGAGGCCGGGAGTTGAGTGTGTGCCTACTCGTAATGCCACTTCCGAGCTACGATATTGTACTCGGGATGGATTGGTTGAGTACGCATTGTGCTAGTATAGATTGTCGTGGAGGCAGAGTTTTGTTTAGTCCGCCGGGTGAGCCAGAGTTTCAGTTTGCCAGAGGAGCAGCGGAGCAGACCGAGGGAGCCTTCTGCGGAGCCCTGGTGGTAGAGCCGAGGTCGCTACATCCACTGATAGAGGAGTATATGGATGTCTTTCCGGAGGAGTTGCCAGGGTTACCTCCGGACAGAGACGTGGAGTTCTCTATAGACTTGGTGCCAGGCGCGGAGCCGATATCCCAGCACGTCTATAGAGTCAGCAACAGTGAGCTGATAGAGTTGAAGAAGCAGGTGGATGAGCTTCAGGACAAGGGATTTATCAGATCTAGTTCTTCTCCGTGGGGTGCTCCGGTACTTTTTGTGCCGAAGAAGGATGGGTCGATACGGATGTGTATCGACTACAGGGCTCTGAACAGCCTCACAATCAAGAACAAGTATCCGCTGCCGCGTATTGATGATCTTTTTGACCAGTTGAGCGGAGCGAGGGTGTTTTCCAGGATTGATCTGAGGACAGGCTACCACCAGGTGAAGGTCAGGAAGGAGGATATTCCGAAGACAGCTTTTCGGACCAGATATGGACAGTATGAGTTCTTGGTGATGCCGTTTGGGTTGACTAATGCCCCGGCAGTGTTCATGAATCTGATGAACAAGGTGTTCCATCAGCATCTGGACAGGTTTGTGGTGGTGTTTATAGATGACATCTTGGTGTATTCGAAGACCCCAGAGGAGCACGAGGAGCATCTGAGGATAGTGCTGGAGACTCTCAGGAAGGAGGAGCTTTATGGAAAGCTCTCGAAGTGTGAGTTCTTCCTTGACAAGGTTGAATTCCTTGGTCATGTGGTGACTGGAGAGGGTATCTCGGTGGATCCGAGAAAGATCGTGGCAGTTGAGGCATGGAGTGCTCCGAGTTCAGTAGCCGAGGTCAGGAGTTTCTTGGGACTGGCAGGCTACTACAGGAGATTTGTTCAGGATTTTTCCCGGATTGCAGAGCCGTTGTCCAGGCTGACCCGGAAGGACGTAGAGTTTGTTTGGTCAGAGGAGTGCCAGATCGCCTTTGATGAGCTGAAGAGGAGGTTGACGACAGCTCCAGTGTTGACATTGCCATCAGGTTCTGGAGGATTCACTATCTATAGTGATGCATCGGGGAAGGGACTGGGTTGTGTGTTGCAGCAGAATGGGAGGGTGATTGCCTATGCTTCCAGGCAATTACGTCCTCATGAGAAGAATTACCCTACCCACGATTTGGAGTTGGCAGCGGTCATTTTTGCTCTTAAGTTGTGGAAACACTATTTATACGGAGAGCGTGTGGAGATCTTCACAGACCACAAGAGCTTGAAGTATGTGTTTACCCAAAAAGAGCTGAACATGAGGCAGAGGAGATGGTTGGAGTTGATGAAAGACTTCGACATATCATTGCAGTATCATCCAGGGAAGGCGAACGTAGTTGCGGATGCATTGAGCAGGTATCCGGTAGCTATGTGCCTGACTACAGATCGTTATCTTCTGGCAGATCTAGAGAGCTTGGGCATTGAGGTGATAGTGCCTGGAGTTGAGATGCAGATGTGGGGACTGCAGATTCAGTCAGAGTTGGTAGACCGGATCAGGGCTACACAGTTTGAGGATGAGTCCCTGAGGAGCATCAGGGAGCAGGTTCAGATGGGTTTAGCAGACGACTTCACCATTGCTGATGATGGTTCCTTGCGGCACGGTACCAGGTTGTGTGTGCCGAGTGGGTCGTTGCGCGAGGAGGTTCTCCAGGAGGCGCATCGATCCCAGTACTCTATGCATCCCGGTGCCAATAAGATGTATAGAGATCTGAGACAGCATGTATGGTGGTACGGGATGAAGCGGGAGGTAGCACGCTTCGTATCCCGATGCTTAGTGTGCCAGCAGGTGAAGGCGGAGAGGCAGAGGCCAGGAGGATTACTCCAGCCGTTATCCATTCCAGAGTGGAAATGGGAGCATGTGACCATGGATTTTGTTTCTGGACTTCCCCGTTCTCCCGGCGGGAAGGATGCGATTTGGGTCATCGTGGACAGGTTGACCAAATCGGCCCACTTCCTACCATTCAAAGTGGGTACGTCTACAGAGAGACTCGCAGAGATGTATGTGCGCCAGATAGTCAGACTGCATGGAGTTCCAGTGAGCATAGTATCAGATCGGGACAGTCGCTTCACTTCGCATCTCTGGAGGAGTCTGCAGGCTAGCTTGGGCACCCAGCTCAAGTTTAGTAGTGCGTATCACCCACAGACAGATGGTCAGTCAGAGAGGACCATTCAGACACTTGAGGACATGCTTCGCACTTGTGTTTTGGATTTCAGAGGCTCTTGGGAGGATCACTTGCACTTGGTAGAGTTTGCTTACAACAACAGCTACCAAGCCAGTATCGAGATGTCACCTTTTGAGGCGTTGTATGGACGGAGGTGTCGCACTCCGTTGTCCTGGGATGATGTAGGTGAGAGAGCTTTGCTTGGCCCGGAGATGGTGGTTGATGCAGCGGAGAAGGTCAAGCTCATTAGAGATAGACTTCGGGTGGCGCAGGACAGGCAGCGGCACTGGGCCGATAGCCACCGGAGACCTTTGGAGTTTGAGGTATAGCTTAGAATCTAGATTTTGTTCTTGTGTTTGCTTGTGATTGCTTGTTTTAGACTAAGTGCAGAGACCTTGTTTGTGCTAGGTTGGAGATCTGGTGTTCCTGAGGATTTCTCCGACGCGGGGCACTATTCGCTTCGGTGGAGGCGGGAAGCTTAGCCCACGTTTCGTCGGACCCTTCCGTGTTCTTGAGAGGGTCGGCGCCGTGGCGTATAGGCTTGAGTTGCCGCCTACGCTGGAGGGAGTTCATGATGTGTTCCACGTGTCGCAGTTGAGACGGTACGTGGCGGATCCCAGTCACGTATTGGATCACTCGGAGATCGCAGTGGGCCCTACTCTTAGCTATCCAGAGCAGCCGGTGGAGATTCTGGATCGGCGGGAGAAGGTGTTGAGGAACCAGACTATTCCCTTGGTTCGCGTCGCGTGGAGGCATCACTCTCCAGGGGAGTCGACCTGGGAGAGGGAGGATGAAATGCGCGAGCGATACCCCTATCTCTTCGAGCCCTGAGGTATGGTTTTTTCTTTGCATTCCTGTCCTAGTTTCGTCTTTTAATTTCGAGGACGAAATTATTTTAAGGAGGGTAGGCTTGTCACTACCCAATTCTAGAAAATAGGGTATATTTTTTTTTTATTGATAAATAGTGTATTGTATTTAATTATTTATATTTATATTTAATTAGTGCTTGTCTTATTTTTATTTTGATTGTTTTAGGGTTTTGGCTAGCCTGGACCCATGTCAGACCCTAGTGGACCCATGTCCGACCCAGCCCACACCCTTGTGAGAATTATTTTGGGGCTTAGATTTATTATTTTATTTTTAGGAGGTTAGTTGAAGAGATTTGGAACTAGTTTGAGTGCATTTGGAGACCCGGAACCCAAAACCGAGTGAATAGGGGCGTTTTGGGAATTTGGAAAGTTGTAAACCCCCATTTATTTCATGTGGCCGGCCCCTACCTACCCCCCCACACCCGATCACAGCCACAGCAGCCCCCTCCTCTTCATTTACTTCTTCTTCTTCATTCCTTCTTCTTCTCCACTTCTCCTTTCTTCTTCCTTCTTTCTCCAAGTGAGTTTTCTTCCATTTTTCTTCTTTCTTTCTTCCATTCATTCTTCTTTATGCTAACCCTACCCTTGCATTTTCTCTAACCTAGGTGTGAGGAGCCTAGATCTAGTGTGAGAGCTAGAATTGGTAGCTTGGAGCTTGAGGGAGTTGATTTGGAGGGAATTTGGGACTTTGGCCTTGGGATTCCAACTCCCAAGAGGTAAAACCTAACTTTCCCCTTCCTAATTATTTTTGTGTAGTGTAATTAGTGTTGTAGAACCTTCCTAGACCCTAACCCTACCCGTAGGAGGAAGTTGGAACTAGTTTGGGTGAGTTTAGAGACTTTGACATTAGGTTTTGTGTCGAATTCGGGTGGAATCCGAATTTGGCCCAACTTTGGGTGATGCCCTAGGTTAGATGGACCTAGGTAGACGTTGTCGGGTGTCTAGAGGGTGAGTGCGTGTCTCCGTTCGGACACGGGAAGCCGTGTCGCGGAGAAACGGGCGTTTCGGGCGAAATTGGGGCTTTTCGTCGTCGCCGATTCTAAGTGCGTGTGCGTTTCCGCCACGGGCCTAGAATCGACGTGGGAGCGCATTTTCTAGGATCTAGACATCGTGTAGAGCGCGTGGGTAAATTTTGGGCCGATTCCGAGTTCGTTTGGTGTGCGTTTCAGGAGGTTTTCCGAGCCGCGCACCACGTGTTCGTCGAAATGACCGAACGGCCATTTCGACTTGGTTTCCTCGTTTCGGCTTTGTGCGCGCGTTGGGTTAGTATCGGGGAGTGTGTGCTAGAGTTTTCGGGCTATATTTTATATATTTTAGGGTATTGGTGAGTGTCGGGGTCGTTGGGCGTGCGAGGGGCGTGTTGTTTGTGTGTTGTGTGCATTGTGTGGTGGTTGTGTATATGTGTCTATATATATATATAAATATATGTATATATTTATATGTATGTTTGTTTATGTATATATATTTATATATATATGAGTGTATTTATATCTATGTGCTTATGTGTGTATATGTCTATGTGTATATATATATGTATATGTGTAAGTGTGCTCGTGTGTATATGTATATATATTTGAATATGTGTGTGTGTGTATATATCTTAGAGTGTGTGTATTGATATATATATATTTTTTGTGTGTTTATATATATATTTGTAGCTATGTGTATATATATTTATGTGTGTGTGTGTTTTAGTGTGTGAGTGTGCTAGTGTGTGTGTGTTAGAGTGTGTAGTTAAGTGTGTGTATATATATATGTATCTAGTTATATATATATAGGTATATATGTATGTATATATATATATAGAGTGATATATATATATGTATGTTTATGGATGTGTGTGTGTGTATGTGAGTTGGAAGGGGGGGAGGTTCCAGCCTACTGCAGCAGCAGCCTACAGCAGCTATCTGCTGCAGCAGCAGCAGCCATATGGGGCAGCAGCAGCAGGATCAGCACAAGCAGCAGCAGTAGCAAGAGCAGCAGCAGCAGGATCAGCACAAGCAGCAGCAGCAGCTAGTATATGCAGCGGGGAGCAAGGTAGCTAGGTTTTAGATAGGTAGATAGTTACTAAAATAGATAGATAGATAGTATTATAGATTAGATAATTAGATATATAGATAGTTACTTAGATAGATATATAGATAAGTAGATGGATAGATAGATACCTATATCTATGGATACTAGATAGGTAGATAGGTAGATAGGTAGTTTTATCTATCTAGGAGATAGATATCTATATACCTATAGTTAGTTATATATATATAGATATCTTGATAGGTAATATATATATATATGTTATGATTAGGTAAGGTATTGGGTAATCGGGTAAATGTGTGTGGATATCTAAATACATAGGTATATACATACTTAGATGTATATATATATGGTAGATATATATATTACCTAGCCTAGATTAATAACTAGGTATATAATTAGTAGCTAAATAGCTAGTTAGAGGGCCTTAGGGCGAAACCTCAATACCTTGAGATACCGAGGTATCTCGATACCTTGAGATATTCAAGGTATTGAGTTTCGAGCGGGGTATTTGAGCATTAGCCTAGGAAATGCTTTGGAGTGATTTTTGTATGTTTATATATATATAATTACGCGTGCTAGCATAGGTTTTAGCGGGTTTAGGCGGGGTGCGTGGCCTAGGGCGAGGTATCGGATACCGAGGGTATCCCGGTATCTCGATTAGGCGAGTTTGTGAGTTTAGTGGCTTAATGAGCTCGGATTGACCTAGAATTTCAGGGGCACCCTAGTTTGACCTAGCTTTGACCATAATTGTCCCCGTTGACTGCAAAAGTCAACGTTTGACCTAGTTTTGACCTAGAGTTGACTTTTTGGACCCCGGGTTGACTTTTTGACCCGAATTTCACCGGTTTGACCCGTTCGACCTAGAATAGCCCTAGAAGCCTGTTTTTAATTATTTTATATCAGTTTAAATGCTTAGAACCCTGTTTAATCCTTGCTTTTCGTATTAGGTCCTTGCGACACCGGTTCGGACCTCGATCCTCATCAGTTGCTCAGGACATCAGGCGAGTACCTACCTCTGATAGTTTCCATTTCATGATAGCGTTTATATCACTTGTTCTAGAACTGTAATACTTGATTCTGACACATTATTACACGAGCTGGTACTAGTGGATCCCGTCATGAGGTGCTATCCCCCTTACCGTGTTCAGCGGGTACTCTATCACGTGTATTTCATCATGTGCTTCGGGTATTGATTATCATGTGCTATCATGTGCTTATTGTGCTCTCGCCTTCGTGTGCGCGAGCTATTATCATGTACGTAGCGTGTTGTGGTTGGATCCAATGGTATTAGTGGGGGAGGGGAGTAGTGAGTTGGTTATATGATCAAAGCCAAACAGTATTCATGTGTATGTCGGTTATGCAACTCACGCATAACGGAGTTATCTTAGTGTTCTTCATGTGCAACCTAAACCGATCATATAACGAACTTGTGCTCAAGGCACTTAGCTAGTATTCATGTTTCTCACCTGCAGTTACTTTTCCACTACTTGTATTGTTCTCCAGTTTACATTACAGCTACTTCTTGTGCTCCAGCATATATTTATTTCCTGTGCATCTTGATTACTTTTCTATTGCTCGTCATATACACCTTACCATGCATTTGGAGTTGCTTTCAGAGTTATGTACTTCGCTCCAGTCCTGACTGGGCATATTTTTTCCAGAGGATCCTGAGGACTATTGCCCTACGTTCTACGGGCCTGGTGTTGACGACTGTTGTGACCCCGAGGAGGAGTGCGCCGAGGAGACGCCTATAGCACCCTAGTTAGCTAGGTGGGTTTCCTGGGTTTTTCCAGTGGTTGTATTTTGGATGACTGTACTTATTCTTTTGATGCTGTGATGTTGTAGCTTTTAGACCTGGACTGTATTATTTTGGATTGCCTTGCTCTCTTGGTTCTGTTTCTTGTTTATATCATATCGTGCTTATATTCTTCCTCTAGTTTTGTGATTGAGATTCTTGTCATATATATATTGCGTGGTTGCCCTCCTGTTGGAGAGGATTTTATTCACATATATATATTGCGTGGTTTTGCCCTCCTTTTGGAGAGGTCATGCCGAATTTTTCAGTGAGATATAGATAGATATGGTTGACCTAGAACGGACCTTTACAGCGTTCTACCGCCGATTCTGCGGCGTAGGCTGGACGTACCCACGGCTCATGCCCGATTTTCGGGTGCGGGTCGTGACATGCGCCCTATCTATATGACGGTCCATGGGTTGCCCCATGATTAACAGCAGTTGCCCAAGGTTCAGCTCTGCACTAGAACGCATGGGTGTCGGCAGCTGTGACTCATGGTTCAGCTCTTCAACAACACACCCGAGTACTAGCAGCTGTGACATCATGGGTTCCTTACAACACTAATAGACATATCGCCCCACTAGACCATTGCGAGCCGTACACCTCAGGGCGATCCAATAATCTCTTCCGGATCGAGCGATTCCCAGTGCCCTAGGAACCGTTCGAGAGACAAGACCTTGTGCACAAGTTATTCGAGACCAAATGCAATGACATGAACACACAATTCAAGCAAAACAATGATCAAGCAAAACATATGCAGTCTTAGCAAAACATATCTTTTCAATCGAAGCACATCTTATCAAAACGAAGCACATCTATCACATATCTAATAGCACACCCCACTAGACCCTTGCGGGCCGTATCCTCAGGGCGTACTATTAGTCACTGCATTCACACATTTTCACTTAGCAGTTCGATATAGCAAACAGACAAGCGAAACATATCAAGACAAGCACGATTGATTTCATATTTAACATGCAATAACTATCTCTTTCTTAGCATATTCAAAGGGACATATTCAAGCGATTTATTTACTTATCTTTCTTAGCATAGCAAGGGTTCGTTCTAGCTGTGTCGGTGTTTCTAAGCATGCAACATTTCTTATACTCTTAGCATGGTAATAGTTCTATCTCATTCTTGACAAGCATTCATATTCTCTTAGTTAGGCAAGCATACAGATTCGTTTCACAGACAAGCTATGTGAGTTCTCTTATTAGCATACTGAGTCGGTTCTAGCATTCTTCTTATAAAACAAAACTTCTTAAGCAAACAAGCATTCAAAAACTCAGATTCATTATTAAGTCGTGCAAGAATCAGAGATTGCAGTTCTGCCCACTCACATTGATCAATCGGTCGGGAACTCTCCGAGAAGACTTTCGTTCGAGCAAGCAAGGCGATATCACTTGTACATAGTGCCTACGCGGAGCGGGGCACTACAGGTTGGCCTAAAGTTTTTGCTACGGGCACTCTCAGACACGGTGTTAGAACGCTTGCAGGGCATATCCGATTTCCAACATCACACAAGCCTCAATTAGTCTCTTGAATCTGTCCGACGTAGCCGCGGTGAGGAGATGCATGTAAACACCCTGAATTTTTGAGAATATTTTTAAGATGAGTTCTTACGAATTTTGGTATTTTCTGGAATTTAAGGCGAAGATGATTGTGATTTAAAGAATTTTCAGTGTGACCAAATGATGTCAAATTATTCTGGAAATAATAAATTATGATGCACCATAGAAAACCGGACCTACAGTATTTTTCGGTGAATTATTTGGACCCCGGAAACGAGTTTTAAGCTTAAAAGAGCTATTGGATTTCTAAGCCGAACCAAACCACCTTCGAGAACCCGACCCGTTGGCTGAACCCTACCCGCATGTATACTGTAGCAGCTTTATAGGTTGACCTAGGGATCTGTGCCGTCACCCCTCTCATCCAGCATCATCCGCCGACTCCTCTTGCCGATCATTGCCGCCGCCTTCCGCCGGGTTGCTCAGCCGACCGTACCCTCCCCCGAATCCAGCGTCCCCGACCGGCGGCTCTCCCCCGCAGTCGACTCGGCACCCCGCTCCGCCTGAGAACCCTCGCGCCGACCAACTCCGGTCTGCAGTAGCGCAGCCCTCGACCGGCCGCAGTGCACGCCGCTCCAGCAGCAGCGTCCCCGACCGATCGGAACAGCCCCACCCGCCGGCGGAACTGAGCCCGACCGCTGTACGAATTCCCAGACCGAGCGGAGCCCGCCACGCGGTGTCCCCGACCGGACGTGTCGCGGCGTCGAGTTCCCCGACTTCTCGTAGCCTTGGTGATTCACAGCAGCGTCCCCGCAGAACCCGGACACGTCCAGGATACGAATCCTGGATCGAAGTGACTCACGGACACTTGAAGAACAGAACTCACGGGGCCCTGTACAGGTACTGATTTCTCTCACCTCGCAACTCCGAATTAGTTTTCGTCAATTGCTATGCGTAGACTGTATAACCCTCTCGGTGCCCGTGCAACTCGTTCGGTGCATCGCGTCTTGTGGTGATCGCACACCGCGATCCAAAAACAGGAAAAATAACACCATGTTTTACCCCGGAACTGAGTACGCTCCGCCAATCGGGACGACTTGGTCGCACGCGGTCTTTACCGAACCGTGCGCGACGTTGATACGGTCGTGTAGGATTTCGCAGAAGTCGATTCGGAGGTGTGTGCACCCCGAAATCAACGCGTATCCGCCGACGACATCCAGTATCCGTCCTTTCTGGAACACGCTGTAACTTTGTGTACGCACGTCGGATCGAGACAAAACTTGTACCATCGGACTCGTAGCAATACGCTGGTCCTGTGACCCAAGTTTGGTCCGATCCCGAGAACGTTGACAAAATCACGTATCGTGGGCCCACAGGCTCCACTTGACGGGTGATTTTGAGATCGGCTCATCGGAATCCAATTCTGGAAGTTCCGTTGGGTTCGTATCATCGTTCCTGACTTGTAGACACTGAGTTTGCGGAATTTAGAGACCTTTGACCCTGACACGCTTTTCGGTTCAAAGTGGCCCACATGTGGACCCCGCTTTAATCCAAAAATGACCTTTTTGCCCTGTGTCCAAATTGGACGTAAGGACAGGCATTTCTAGCTATTTGACATCTTCTGAGACTAGTGGTGATGTTTATTACAGCTTTTGGAGTAGTACCTACCGGATCCACCGATACAGGGACAGTTGTTGGTATTCGGACATCAGGCAAGTGTACCATGCCCAAATTCTGCAGCTTAGTTATCTATTTTCCTTGCTTTATATATATTACTGTACATGCTTAACCTAGGACCGTGTGACGTACTTAGCGTCCGATTATCAGTCGGGTGCCGACACTGTACACAGTGTTGGGTACGGTCATCTAGAGATGGACATCCGTGACACTTTATATGCTCGTACTTGTCTTATCAAGTACCCTATGACCCAGGACACTTGACACTATTCATGAGACAGGATTTTCCCGAGATATTCGTGGTGATTCTGTATAGGATATAGGACATGGCCATTATATTCTTAGATACTTTATGACTTGTTGCATTTAGCTATGATCACGCTTGACATGGGCATGAGACGTTATGGTCATGATATGCGTGGTTACATTGGGTGGGGAGAGACACACAGGCTACAGGCTGTATTTATATATATCTTCTATTATTGAGAGGTCGTAGACTCTCGTAGCAGAGCTAGACCCACTACCGGTTATTACCGCTACCGGCTCCCCGACACAGAGCTTGTAGTGGCTCAGCCTGAGTTTTAGTGTTGCTCTCACTTGCATTTCACTTAGATTGGTTACATATTTACCTATTGCTTCATTTAGTTATTTATTTGCTGCACTGTTATTTATTTATTGGCATGAGCTTTCTTGTACCTTGCTATGTCCCCTGAGGACCTGGATCCGGATTTTGTCCCCAGGATTTGAGGACGAGATTTATCCCGAGGTATACGGGACTGGAGCAGGAGCTGATTCAGGAGCTGTACCACCATCCGTGGACGAGGTCTTAGCTGAAGACTTTGCCTGAGCATCCATGTTCCATGCTCAGCTTTTATTATTTATTTCAGTCTTTTATTTCTGGTCTGTTGAACCATTGTACTAGATATTTATCGGGTTGTTCCCCGAAGTACTTTGTGAGACTAGATGATGATTTACATTCCTTATTTATCCTGTGGATCATACTTTATATTTTGTGTGGATGAGATTAGTTGTGCCATGATTGTCGTAGACTTGTTTTACAGCTTAAGTATGTCCTGATGGATCCATTAAATTGGGTTGTCCATCGGTGCGTACTGCTGGCCATTGACACGCGTCCAGTCCCTCGGTATTTTGGGACTTGGGCGTGACAGTGCAGCCGCACACCCTCTGGACCAAGTGATGGGAACGGGGTCCATCTCCATGATGAAACAACATGGTTTTGATCCATGGAAATCGGTCACCTATATTTATAGGATGATTGCTCATCCTATAAATATAGAAGGAGGGTGGAGGCACAAAGGATAATACAAGTTGAAGATTCGGGGTGCTCGTCCACAGAAAATCTAAGAGAAAGTATGTGCTTTGCTCTTAGGACTTCGTCATCTAAGACAGAAAGAAGAAAGAGATCTGATCGAGGAGTCGTCGTCTGCGCTCAGGGAGATTGCTACGGGTTGGTGAGTGATTTCAATTGTAATATATTTCTTTTTTCTTGAGTGTGGTGAGGGGTGTAGAAGCATGAAAAATACGCCGGATGACTATACGCGGCATATTGGTGCAGAGCAGCGTAAGCAGAGGCCTTAAGAGTCATCAAGCGTGCAACAGAGCTCTTTCCGCCAAGAACGCAACGTGAAATATAAAGCTCGAAGGACCATCCACGTAAAGCAGTACGTCCAAGCCGCTTCAGCGTAAACAGGGTGCTTCATCGCCTCCAGGGCGTAAAACTCATCCTCTTTCAGACGCAGCATTAAGGTGTACAAGAGACGCTTCGTATTCTCCGAGGTGAACCTGTCAGACCCTGCAATGAAGATCCTGCAATGAACCTGACGTCTGGACTTCTGACAAAGGGATACGGCTCGACTACCCAGACGACGGCTATAATGATGGCACAGCACTGCGACCCAGGCTGTCAAATACCGCCATCCCCTTTGCGCAAACTGCTTTTTCAAAGCACAAAGGGATACGCTGCCTTATTTTACACAGGCAGACACGAGCTGTTTTACGTTCTGCAGAAAACAAACCGCCACCACGTCAAAAGCTGCACTCCGTACGGGGTTCGAGGCACGTCTCTACGTCTAAAGCACAGAGCGGTGACAGTTTCTCAAGGCACGTCTCTGCGACTGATGCGCAGAAGGGGTTGCAGACCTTCAAAGACACGCCTCCGCATTTAATGCACAAGATGGTGGCAAATCTCGGCATTTAATGCAAGAGAATTGATTATATCTTCAAAAGCCGTAATTCCGGCTAAGAGGTCCCCATCAGCACTCTGGCACGGTACGCAGCGGCTTCTACGCCCACCCAGCTCCTGTGCTCTCTCGGTCTCTATGACCACTCGGCTTCTACGCCTGTTCGGCTTCTATGCCTACTCGGCTTCTATGCCTGCTCGGTCTCTATGACCACTCGGCTTCTACGCCTGTTCGGCTTCTATGTCTGCTCGGTCTCTATGACCACTCGGCTTCAACGCCTGTTCGGCCTCTGCGACCACTCGGCTTCTACGCTTGTTCGGCTTCTACGCCTATTCGGCTTCTACGCCTATTCGGCTTCTATGCCGGTTTGATAACTATTTGGCTTCTATGCCATGGTGACAGACATTTGGCTTCTATGCCAACCTCTTCTACGCAATTGTAATCACCTGAAAAAATTAGTAATTTTAAACTTTAATTTTCTGGAATTAATTAGCATTTTCTGTAATTTTAAAACTAAGGTAGTCTATTTTAAAATGAATTTTAAATAATATTATATAATATTAAAATGTGATGAAAATTATAATTTCTCGTGTAAAATTAAAAACCGGACATGGGGTAATTTTTCGGGAATTTATTGGATCTCGGATGAATTTTTAAAGCATTATAAACTAATGTTTAATTTAACTAATTAATTAAATCACTAAAATAAATAAACCAAGCCGAACCCAAGTCTGAACCGGACCGGACCGGCCGGTCTGACTGAACCGGACCAAAACCCTTAACGGGTAGGATCCGGGTCAGACCCGACCCGACCCGTGCAAAACCCTAACCCCCAAAATTCGAACGGCCCCGACGGTTCCTCTCCGGGGCCGTTTTCGCCACCATGGCCGCCGGAGACCCCTCTGTTCATCTCCCCGGTAACCGGCGACCGGTTCCCCTTTAGTTTCCGGCCAACCCCCGGCGTCTCCACTCCCTATTCCCCTCTATTTAAACCCAGACCACCCGCCGGATTTTCCCCCTTGCCCTTTTCTTCTCCGGCGAGCTCCGAGATTCCGGCCGTCCCCTCCAGCACCTCCAGACTCCGGCGCCACCGCCCAGACCCCCGGACCCGTCCGC
The DNA here is from genome assembly GCA_036927795.1 of Iris macrosiphon. Taxonomy (NCBI): domain Eukaryota; kingdom Viridiplantae; phylum Streptophyta; class Magnoliopsida; order Asparagales; family Iridaceae; genus Iris; species Iris macrosiphon. Next base: position 18,092,730 of record JAYESA010000005.1, on the reverse strand, counting down.
AGTACCTCCAGCGACCACCCGCCGGACCCCAGGACCTCGACCGAAGACTCAGTCGAACCCGACCCTATATTTCCTCCGTCCAGTCGACGTACGGCCGCCCACAGCGTCGGAACCGGTAGTCCAGACCCGTCGCCAACCACCCAGAACCGGCGCCGCCTCCGCCCGCACCCCAGGCCGACTCCGGCGGACTCTGACACGATCCAGAACTCGAGTATAAGCCTGGACACGGCTTGGACACAGATCCAGGACACGGAGACTCAACTCGGACGCGTAATTAGGATTTTTTTGAGCCCTGTTTAGGTACCCATAACTTTCTACTCGTTGCTCTGTTTCCTATTCCGTCAGTTTTATCGCGTAGCCTGTATGACCCCCTCGGTGCCCGTGCAACCCGCTCGGGGCATCGCATCCTGAGGTGATCGCGAACCGCGATCCAAAAACAGGAAAAACTAAGCCATGTTTCATCCCGGAACCGAGTACGCCTCGCCAAACGGGACGACTTGGTCGCGTGCGGTCTTTACAGATACGTGCGCATCGTCGATACGGACATGCGGGATTTCGCAGAAGCTGATTCGGATGTACGTACACACCGGAATCAGTGCGTATCCGCGGACAACGCCCCGTATCCGACTTTTCTGTTTGTCGCTGTAACTTAGTGTATACACATCGGATCGAGACGAAACTCGTGCCATCGGACTCGTAGCAATACGCTGGTCCTGTGGGTCAAGTTTGGTTCGATTCTGAGAACGTTGGAAAAATCGCGTGTCGTGGGCCCCACAAGCTCCACTTGACGGGCGATTTTGAGAACGGCTCATCGGAATCCAATTCTGAAAGTTCCGTTGGGTTCGTATCAACGTTCCTGACTTGTTGCCACTAAGTTGGACTGATTTGGAGACCTTTGACCCTGACCCGATTTTCGGTGCAAAGCGGCCCTCATATAGACCCCGCTTTGGCCCAGAAATGTTATTTTTTGCCCTTGTGTCCAAACTGGACTTAAGGACAGACGTTTCTATCTATTTCCTATGTTCTGAGACTGTTGGTAATGTTTATTTCAGCTTTTGGAGGAGTATTTACTGGACCCACTGATACAGGGACCGTTACTGGTATTCCAATTCCAGGCAAGTGTACCTTCCCATAAATTGCAGTTGATTAATTCATTTTGTTCTCTTGCTTATTTTCTGTGACTGTTGTACATGCTTAAACCTAGGACCGTATGACATACTTAGCGTCCGATTATAGTCGGGTGCCAACCCCGTACGCGGAGTTGTGTACGTCATTTAGTGATGGACATTCGAGACCCTTTACATTCTCGTGCTTGTTTATCAAGTACACTATAACCTAGGACACTTGACACCATACATTTACAGAATCTTCCTGAGATATTCAAGGTGATTCTGTGTAGGATACATGATGGACATAGTTATTATATTCTTAGATTATGACTGTTGCATTAGCTCTGATCTCACGTGACATGGACATGAGACGTGTGGTTACATTGGGTGGGGAGAGACACACAGACTACAGGCTGTTATATATATATATACTACTATTGTGAGGTTGTAGACTCTCGAGCAGAGCTAGACCCATTACTTGTTATTACTGCTACCGGCTTCCCGACACAGAGCTTGTAGCGGTCTCAGCCTGAGTACTAGTGATGCTCTCAGTTACATTTTCACATAGATGGTTATGTAGATACCCTGCTTATGCTATTTACTATTTCACTGCATTTTATTTGGCTTGTATTATCTGTACCTTGCTATGTCCCCTGAGGACCTAGATCCGGATGATGTCCCCAGGTTTAGCAGAAGAGCATTATCCCGAGGTTTACGGGACAAGAGCTGAAGCTGTACCATAAGCTGTTGTTGAAGCGGTACCAAACTTAGAAGCAGAGGTGATGGCTGAAGACTTTTCTTGAGATTATGATATTTGTACTCATCAGATACTTATTTCTGGACTCCTTTGTTATAGTCTGATGAACCAGTATTTTTAGACATTTATCGGGTTGTTCCCCGACATACTTTGCTGAGACTGGACATTGAAGTACTTTCTTCATTTGCTGTTGATCTTATTATTCTGTGTGTGGATGAGATTAGTTTTTGACTTATTGTTGTAGACCTATATTACAGCTTAAGTATGCCCGATGGATCCATTAAATTGGGATGTCCATCGGTGTGTACTGCTGGCCGTTGCCACGTGTCTAGTCCCTCGATATTTTGGGACTAGGGCGTGACATGGTTTTTGTGGTGGCCCATGCAGGTCAACGACAAAATTGTTCGGTTTCAACTTAGGGACCGAACAAGCCTGTAAAAGGATAGGATAGGTTATAGGATCTCATCCATTTATTGAATCATTTTGAAACTCTATATCACATTCGAATTAAGTACTTGATTTGCATCCTGCTTGATTCTACTGAACGTTCTCATAAAATTTATTTTGGATGCAGAAAGATGGATCCAAGAATTGGAGATGAAATTCCTTTGAGTACACCACAAGATGCTGTGGTTACCTATAGAGATGGAGTTACACCAGAGAACAGAGGACAATCCTCTCAAAGTGGACAAACTGAGCAGCATAACTCAAGGTTCAGGCGTGATGACATCCCACCACCGCCGCAGTTCACTCCGCAGATGCCTGTCTTTCCACCAGGGCAAGCAATGGACTGACAGCAGATATTCCAGATGTTTTACGCCATGATGCAAGCCCAACAGCAAGTTCAACAAGAGGCGCATCGTCAGGAGGCGGAGTACCTGAGAACCAGCCTAGTAAATACATTGGAGCAGGCAAACCCGCAAGCTAGGCGACCAGCGATGGGATCTATCACGAATTTCCGTCAACTCAAGCCCCGTACCTTTTCGGGCAAGGAAGGACCAACTGAAGTGCATGAGTGGCTCACAAATACACAACATCAGTTGGAAGCAGCTGAACTTCCGCGGGAGAGATGGATGACTGCTGTTCGGATGCAACTATCTGACAACGCGCACCATTGGTGGCTAGCTGAAGAGAGGAGGCTCGGACATGACCGAGTCACTTGGGAGGAGTTCTCCAGACTCTTCCAAGAGATGTATATCCCAGCCGTTGCTAGATCAGAACTCCGAGACAAGTTCAACCGCCTCATCCAAGGCAATATGTCGGTGGAGGAGTATAATGCTGAATTCATTCGCCTGAGTCGTTTTGCCCCTTCTCTAATTCCTACCGAAGAAGAGAAGGCGGAGAAGTTCTTTGACGAACTCAGGTTCGAGCTTCATAGGTTGATTGGATCTGTTGCACCTACATCGTACAACGACGTCCTTGCTGCAGCAAGACGCATGGAGCGCGTCACCAGGAGGGAGTCAAGTCTGAAGAGGCCATTTACCTCGGTACCATCCAAGGCATCACAAGGGGATTCTGCAAAGCGACTCCAGAGGAATCTACCGCAGAGAGCAGCACCAAGAACCCTACCTACTTGTCATTTTTGCGGCAAGTTGGGTCACATTGAAAAGGAGTGCAGACGCAAATTGGGACTGTGCCTGGTTTGCGGATCCAACCAGCATCTATCCAGGGACTGCTCTGAACGCCGAGAGGGAGCACCACGACTAGCTCTACCTGCACCAAGGCCAGATTATCCAGCAGTGGGAGCACAGCAGACGGGAGTTGGAGGAGTCAGACCACCAGCTCCAGGGGGATATCAGCCTAGACCACCATTACCACCTCAAGCAGCACTATTCCAACAGGCTCGTCAGCAGAGGGGTCCAGCTCAGGGACGAGGACAGGCATTTGCATTGGCTGTTCAGGAAGAAGCTATTGCTGGAGAAGTTATAGCAGGTACTATTTTAGTAGCTTCATTACCTGCTGTAACTTTATTTGATTCTGGGGCATCACACTCATTTATAGCTGCTAGCTTTGTAGCCACCCATAGAGTAGCTACTGCACCCCTTCCGAAGACTAAGAGAATTCTTACGGGAGGTAGAATTATACCGGTTAGTGATATCTGTAGATCATGTTCGGTAGTAGTCTGTGGAAGAGAAATACGAGCCCAATTTCTGATTTTTTCTATGCCTGACTATGATGTTGTACTTGGTATGGACTGGTTAAGTCAGTATCACGCTACTCTTGATTGTCGGCTTGAAAAAGTTATATTCAGACCACCTGGACACTCAGAGTTTGAATTTCTTCGAGGAGCTGTAGAGCAAGGTGTTCAGCCAACTCTTAGGGCATTATCTGTAGAAGGGGAGTCAGGATACCCAAGAGTTATATCAGAGTTTGTGGATGTATTTCCCGATGATCTTCCAGGTTTACCACCTGATCGGAAAATAGAATTCACAATAGACTTAACTCCAGGAGCAGAGCCTATCACTTCATCGGTATATAGACTAGCACCTAAGGAGTTAGTAGAGTTGAAGAAGCAAGTTGATGAACTTCTGGAGAAGGGTTTCATCCGGCCCAGTGTTTCACCTTGGGGAGCACCTATACTTTTTGTACCGAAGAAGGATGGAACAGTTCGCCTATGCATTGATTACAGGACGTTAAACGTTGTGACCATTAAGAACCGGTATCCCTTGTCCCGCATTGATGACTTATTTGATCAATTGAGTGGAGCTAGGGTATTTTCGAAGATTGACCTTAGATCCGGTTATCACCAGATTAGGGTGAGAAAGGAAGATATCCCGAAGATAGCCTTCAGAACCAAGTATGGACATTATGAATTCTTAGTAATGCCGTTTGGTTTAACCAACGCGCCTGATGTGTTCATGAGCTTGATGAACCGAGTCTTCCATCAATACTTGGATAAATTTGTGGTTGTATTTATTGATGACATTCTGGTATATTCCAAAAGCCACGAAGAGCACGAGGAGCATCTCAGAATCGTGCTAGAGACGTTGAGGCAGGAGAAGCTTTATGCTAAGCTTAGTAAATGTGAGTTTTGCATGGATAAGGTGCCATTCTTAGGGCATATTATCTCAGGAGAAGGACTGTCAGTTGATCCAGAGAAGGTTGCTGCCATTGAGACTTGGCCTACACCGACATCAGTTGCTGAGGTGAGGAGTTTTCTAGGACTTGCTGGATATTACAGAAGGTTCGTAGAAAATTTCTCAAGGATTGCGGAGCCAATGACGAAGTTGACACGAAAAGATCAGGACTTTGCATGGACAGAAGAATGTCAGATGGCCTTTGAAGAATTGAAGAGGCGTCTAACAACAGCACCAGTCTTGACTCTTCCTTCAGGGTCAGGCGATTTTGTTGTTTATAGCGATGCGTCAGGTAGTGGCCTAGGATGTGTTTTGATGCAATATGGCAAAGTTATTGCTTATGCATCGAGACAGTTGAAGGTCCATGAGAAGAACTACCCAACGCATGATCTGGAGCTAGCTGCTGTAATATTTGCACTAAAGATTTGGAGGCATTATCTTTATGGTGAGAAGGTGGAAATCTTCATTGATCACAAAAGTATAAAGTATGTATATACCCAGAATGAGCTTAACATGAGGCAAAGATGCTGGGTTGAGTTGATGGTGGACTTTGATATAGATCTGCAGTACCACCCAGGGAAAGCAAATGTAGTAGCAGACGCACTCAGCAGGAAGCCTACTGCTTATTTCTTGACAATGCAGCCTGAGCTATTGAGAGATCTACAGGAGCTTCAGATAGAGGTTATTCTACCAAAACAGAGTGGCTTGCTGGCTAATCTGGAAGTGAAGTCGTCGCTTGTGGAAAGGATTAAAGAAGCTTTGCCTACTGATGCAAGATTTCGAAGACTCAAAGAGAAGACAGAAGCAGGCATGCAGACGGAACTTCGCATACATGAGGATGGGACATTAAGGTGCGGAGATCATCTATATGTTCCAAATGGAGAATTGAGACAGGAGTTAATGACTGAAGCACATAATTCCATGTACTCTGTTTATCCAGGAGGAACAAAGATGTATCGAGATCTAAGGCAGTATTATTGGTGGCATGGAATGAAGAGAGAGATTGCAAGATTTGTAGCTAAATGTTTAGTCTGCCAATAAGTGAAAGCAGAGCATCAGAGGACTGCAGGAATGTTGCAGCCACTTCCCATACCAGAATGGAAGTGGGAACATATCACCATGGACTTCGTCACAGGATTCCCAAGGAGCCCCAGCGAAAAAGATGCGGTATGGGTTATCGTGGATCGACTCACTAAATCGGCACATTTTTTGCCGTTTAGAGTTGGACAGTCCACAGAGGTACTAGCCAACATGTATATGCGACAAATCGTAAGATTGCATGGAGTGCCGGTTAGTATTGTATCTGATCGAGACTCGAGATTCACATCTCATTTCTGGCGAAGCATGCAAGAGATTCTTGGCACCAGACTCAAATTCAGCATTGCCTATCATCCACAGACAGATGGTCAATCAGAACGTACAATTCAGATCCTGGAGGATATGCTGAGATCATGTATGTTAGATTTTGGAGGGTCTTGGGAAGATCATTTGCATTTGCTGGAGTTCTCCTACAACAACAGTTATCAGGCAAGCATCAAGATGGCACCCTTCGAGGCGTTATATGGTAGGAAGTGCAGATCGCCAATATGCTGGAGTGACGTCGGAGAGCGTCAAATTTTGGGTCCAGAGTTGATAATGCAAACAGTGGAGAAGGTGAAACAAATCCAGAATCATCTTCGTGCAGCTCAGGACAGACAGAAGCATTGGGCTGATACACACCGACGTCCCCTGGAGTTCAAGGAAGGAGAACATGTATTCCTGAGGATTTTACCTACTCGAGGAACCATTCGCTTTGGGAGCAGAGGCAAGTTGAGTCCAAGGTACATTGGGCCCTTTGATATTCTGGAGCGCATTGGTGATGTGGCCTATCGTCTTGCATTACCTCCATCTCTAGAGGGAGTGCATGATGTATTCCATGTCTCACAGTTGAGAAGGTATGTAACAGACCCAAGTCACATAGTGGATCATTCTGAGATCGCAGTAGGCCCAAGCCTGAGATATGAAGAACAACCAGTGGGTATACTCGGCACCAGTGAGAAGACACTGCGAGGGCAGACAATTAAACTGGTTCGTGTGGCTTGGAAGCAACACTCTCCTGGTGAATCTACCTGGGAGAGGGAGGATATCATGCGCCAGCGATATCCCCATTTATTCGAGGATGCAGGTATATCTTAAGTAATTTTTGTAATTCCTGTAGTTCTGTTCTATTAGTAGTTTAATCTTTAATTGCGAGGACGCAATTTTCTTAAGGGGGTAGATTGTAATCACCTGAAAAATTTAGTAATTTTAAACTTTAATTTTCTGGAATTAATTAGCATTTTTTGTAATTTTAAAACTAAGGTAGTCTATTTTAAAATGAATTTTAAATGATGTTATATAATATTAAAATGTGATGAAAATTATAATTTCTCGTGTAAAATTAAAAATCGGACATGGGATAATTTTTCGAAAATTTATTGGATTCCGGATGAATTTTTAAAGCATTATAAACTAATGTTTAATTTAACTAATTAATTAAATCACTAAAATAAATAAACCAAGCCGAACCCAAGTCTGAACCGGACCGGACCGGCCGGTCTGACTGAACCGGACCAAAACCCTTAACGGGTCGGATCCGGGTCAGACCCGACCCGCCGAAACCCGACCCGACCCGTGCAAAACCCTAACCCCCAAAATTCGAACGGCCCCGACGGTTCCTCTCCGGCGGCCGTTTCCGCCGCCATGGCCGCCGGAGACCCCTCTGTTCATCTCCCCGGTAACCGGTGACCGGTGACCGGTTCCCCTTCAGTTTCCGGCCAACCCCCGGCGTCTCCTCTCCCTATTCCCCTCTATTTAAACCCAGACCACCCGCCGGATTTTTCCCTTGCCCTTTTCTTCTCCGGCGAGCTCCGAGATTCCGGCCGTCCCCTCCAGCACCTCCAGACTCCGGCGCCACCGCCCAGACCCCCGGACCCGTCCGCAGTACCTCCAGCGACCACCCGCCGGACCCCAGGACCTCGACCGAAGACTCAGTCGAACCCGACCCTATATTTCCTCCGTCCAGTCGACGTACGGCCGCCCACAGCGTCGGAACCGGTAGTCCAGACCCGTCGCCAACCACCCAGAACCGGCGCCGCCTCCGCCCGCACCCCAGGCCAACTCCGGCGGACTCGGACACGATCCAGAACTCGAGTACAAGCCTGGACACGGCTTGGACACAGATCCAGGACACGGAGACTCAACTCGGACGCGTAATTAGGATCTTTTTGAGTCATGTTCAGGTACCCATAACTTTCTACTCGTTGCTCTGTTTCCTATTCCGTCAGTTTTATCGCGTAGCCTGTATGACCCCCTCGGTGCCCGTGCAACCCGCTCGGGGCATCGCGTCCTGAGGTGATCGCGAACCGCGATCCAAAAACAGGAAAAACTAAGCCATGTTTCACCCCGGAACCGAGTACGCCCCGCCAAACGGGACGACTTGGTCGCGTGCGGTCTTCACAAATACGTGTTCGTCGTCGATACGGACATGCGGGATTTTGCAGAAGCTGATTCGGATGTGCGTACACACCGAAATCAGTGCGTATCCGTGGACAATGCCCCGTATCCGACTTTTCTGTTTGTTGCTGTAACTTAGTGTATACACGTCGGATCAAGACGAAACTTGTGCCATCGGACTCGTAGCAATACGCTGGTCCTGTGGGTCAAGTTTGGTTCGATTCTGAGAACGTTGGAAAAATTACGTGTCGTGGGCCCCACAAGCTCCACTTGACGGGCGATTTTGAGAACGGCTCATCAGAATCCAATTCTGGAAGTTCCGTTGGGTTCGTATCAACGTTCTTGACTTGTTGACACTAAGTTGGACTAATTTGGAGACCTTTGACCCTGACCGATTTTCGGTGCAAAGCGGCCCTCATATGGACCCGCTTTGGCCCAAAAATATCATTTTTGCCCTTGTGTCCAAACTGGACTTAAGGACAGGCGTTTCTATCTATTTCCTATGTTCTGAGACTGTTGGTAATATTCATTTCAGCTTTTGGAGGAGTATTTACTGGACCCACTGATACAGGGACCGTTACTGGTATTCCAATCCCAGGCAAGTGTACCTTGCCATAAATTGCAGTTGATTAATTCATTTTGTTCTCTTGCTTATTTTCTGTGACTGTTGTACATGCTTAAACCTAGGACCGTATGACATACTTAGCGTCCGATTACAGTCGGGTGCCAACCCCGTACGCGGAGTTGTGTACGTCATTTAGTGATGGACATTCGAGACCCTTTACATTCTCGTGCTTGTTTATCAAGTACACTATAACCTAGGACACTTGACACCATACATTGACAGAATCTTCCTGAGATATTCAAGGTAATTCTGTGTAGGATACAGGATGGACATAGTTATTATATTATTAGATTATGACTGTTGCATTAGCTCTGATCTCACGTGACATGGACATGAGACGTGTGGTTACATTGGGTGGGGAGAGACACACAGACTACAGGCTGTTATATATATATATACTACTATTGTGAGGTTGTAGACTCTCGAGCAGAGCTAGACCCATTACTTGTTATTACTGCTACCGGCTCCCCGACACAGAGCTTGTAGCGGTCTCAGCCTGAGTACTAGTGATGTTCTCAGTTGCATTTTCACATAGATGGTTATGTAGATACCCTGCTTATGCTATTTACTATTTTACTGCATTTTATTTGGCTTGTATTATCTGTACCTTGCTATGTCCCCTGAGGACCTGGATCCGGATGATGTCCCCAGGTTTAGCAGAAGAGCATTATCCCGAGGTTTACGGGACAGGAGCTGAAGCTGTACCAGAAGCTGTTGTTGAAGCGGTACCAAACTTAGAAGCAGAGGTGATGGCTGAAGACTTTTCTTGAGATTATGATATTTGTACTCATCAGATACTTATTTTTGGACTCCTTTGTTCTGGTCTGATGAACCAGTGTTTTTAGACATTTATCGGGTTGTTCCCCGACATACTTTGCTGAGACTGGACATTGAAGTACTTTCTTTATTTGTTGTTGATCTTATTATTCTGTGTGTGGATGAGATTAGTTTTTGACTTATTATTGTAGACCTATATTACAGCTTAAGTATGCCCGATGGATCCATTAAATTGGGATGTCCATCGGTGTGTACTGCTGGCCGTTGCCACGTGTCTAGTCCCTCGATATTTTGGGACTGGGGCGTGACAGCAATGGATACCTACCTACGTGGCTTCTACGCCGTGATCTTCGTAGCGATTATACGCGTTTTGTCCCTTAATTGGACCCGCGTCACACGCTCATTCAAAGGATCATCTATACGCAGGCATTGGTTACTTTAACCGTTGTGTAAAAGGGTGCTGTACTTTTCACTCCTCGGTTTTTATACCGACGGAGTGGTCATTGTCACTAAAACTCTATAAATAGAGACCTCTATCAATGAGGAACAAGGTCGACAAATTGGAAGATCGAACCAAAAGTCGACAAATTGGAAGATCGAACCAGAGGTCGACAAATTGTAAGATCGAACCAGAGAGAGAGAGAGAGAGAGTCCGGAGCTTTGGCAAAGAGTAGGGATCGACGACTTTGGCATCGTGCATCCACCCTCTTCTGCAACCTTCGAAGCTGCTTCCTGCCTTCTATGGCACTTCTTCAACATCGTGTGGTCCAAGGGCTAAAGTGATCGACTGCAGATCAGACACCTATAGCAATATCTACCCAGATTAAATAAATTGTACTCCCATATCCTCGTATAGGATCAAATTGTACAAGTTTGTTTGTAAACAAAAGAAGGCAGGTTCCGTGTAAACCCCATATTGAATACATTTTCATTCTTTCGTTTAATACCACAAACAAGGGGGTTGAATCTATTAGGGAAAAGAGTTCATCATTGATTTTGTAAATCTTGTAATTTCACCTGAGTTATAAATGTTAGAATTTGTCCAGATGACATAGTCACCGCCATATACTTGTCTTTATCTGTGCTTAGTGTTCGTTAGACAGTTGTTGGTTATCTCAGGTAGGTTGGCATAATATTTTTGCTGCGGGCACTCTCAGACACGGTATCGAAACACTTGCAGGACGTGTCCGATTTCCAACATCACACAAGCCTCAATTAGTCTCATGAATCTGTCCGACGTAGCCGCGGCGAGGAGGTGCAGCCGCACACCCTCGGAACCAAGTGATGGGAACATGGTCCATCTCCATGATGAAACAGCATGGTTTTGATCCATGGAAATCAGTCACCCATGGTTGGGTTCAGCCAAGTACTTAGCCATTTTTCTGGGTACAATTTCTATGACATGATTCAGTTTTACGAGACCGTTTTGGATATGTTGTAGTCATTATTTGGCTCGGTCTTCAATGCGAAAGTTGTAGAGAAAAGTTTTCTCTTTCATTCAGGTTTTGAATCAGGTCATTTGGAGGTGTATTGAAGAAGATATTCTACATGCATTCAGTTTGCATGCAACATTGATGCATTGTTTTTCTCTATACATTGGGAGATGGAAGAATGAATCTTTGGAGAAGGAAAGACTGCCCTTTGGACTTCTCCATGCAATGAATGTGGTATACCCAAGAGGCATATCCTCCTTATAAATAGAGGGAAGATAGTGAATGTTGAAATACAACAACACAACCACACATAACTTGTAATTCTCACACTTGTAATCCATCTCAAGTGAGTTTGAGAGAGAGAGAGAGAGAGTGATCCTCAAATTAAGTTGTACCGATAGTAATCTTTCATTTTATTATAGTAAAAACGGTGAAGAAAAGACGGACGAAGGACGTAAGTTCAAATTGAACTAAAACTCGATAAAATTTGTATATGTACAATTTTTTTTTTATTTTATTTTCTCCTATTTTTATTTTTATTTTTATTTTTATCTCCTCTCATCTTTATCTCATCTCATCACAGATGAAAAAATTCTTGTTTTTCACACGCCCCTTTGTGGAATGACACTAAAAACAGTATGTAGGGTAATTCATAAAACCATTCTGATGCAAAATAGTATTATTATACAGAAGCTAGCCGCAACAACACTAGAAAGTGAATAGGAATGCGGGCTACAAACCTTTAAAATCTGACGCTTTTATATATATATATATATATATATATATATATATATATATAGAGTTGTGCAGAGACAATAAAAATTTAGAATAATGCAAGATTTTCTCTTCTATTTACAAAGATAAATAAAATGATTTCAACTTTATTCTACTTGTTACTCATTTTAAGGGGAATGGTGGGTTAAGCACCTTGATCTAATTGAAAGGGAAGGGGGAACTAACCTCGTTTGATTCAGAAAAAAAAAAAAGAAGAGAAAAAAGATTAAAAAAAAGAAAAATTAAATTTTTGACTTTTTTTAAAAAATTACTTTTTCTATCATTTCTTTTTTCGGATGTTTAGAAATGCCAAAAAATTGAGAGAAAAAATAAATTCTTAGTTGGGGAAAGTAAATCCTTGGTTGGACGGAAGGAACCACTTTTCTTCCTATTCATAACGCACAGGGTCCGACGTAATGCTCGGAACTTTTACGTCGAAACTTTTGTGCACACTGCATTGCATGTCTTTGGGCCCACTGTCCCTAAACTCCCACCATTTATAACTTGAAGAAATAATACGCCCATGTGGCTCGATCCACTGACCTTCTGCCACCCAAACGGGATCTTATACCTCTCCTCGGTAACCACAAGAGTCACTCGAGTTCGGTGAAAGGACATGTTCTTGAGAACAATGAATACCCAAATTTTCATAGCTTTTAGGAGTCTTTTGGATGGAGGTTTTGTATTCATAGTAATTCATTATCTATTTCTTTTTCATAGAAAATGAATTCAACATTTCCATACCAATATTTGATTAAGTTAGGTTGAGAATATGGAAAATGAATCTTAGTTTATTTAGTTTTCCATAAATACCATTTCATGTTTTTATTAGCTAAATTTTCATATTTGGGATATAAGTTGAATTTTTGAAAGTAAAATAAGGATGTTATTGTCAAAACAAAATATTAAACAACATTTCTAGAAAAGCAAACATATTCTCAAAGGAGACATTGAAAATTATTTTTCCACAACAATAAAAATATGAAATTCCTTCTATTCTTCCACAATTTTCAATTCTAGACATACCAAACAAAAATAAAGAATCTAAAATTTATTTTTAAGCCTTCAAAACTTGAACCAAACGTGACCTTACCAGACTGTTTGAAGCAATCATTGACCTCACTGTTATAGAAATCCACATCTGTATTGGATATGATCTTTCCAGCATTATCGACTGCGTGCATTTTATGCTTTTATGTCATCAATATGGTTCTTACCGGAAATCGAATATTGATACATAGCCATTATAACAAAAAAAGGGTCAATCAGAGTAATTCAGGTCAATCGGAGTAATTCGACTCCAAACTTGCTAAGAGCAACTCTAGACACCAATTACGTACTCACTCAACATGCACCACTGTTTACGGTTTGACAAAGGACATAAAATCAAGGTTTGCAGTATCGATACCAGAATATTTCTCTGAGTATCGAAATCAGCGATGGATAGTATGACGGTTTTGGGTCGAAGTATCAAATATTTTTTGGAATAAAAAAAAAATAATTATTAATAAATTATTAATATTTTAGAAAATATATTTATACATTAAAACATAATTTTAAGTAATTTGTTTCTTAGTATTTTTGAAATTAAATAAAATAGTAGTCATCTTTGCCAAAAAAATTTCCACCTTTGCCATTGGTTTAAATGCGATAGACAATTGTTCTTCTTCTTTTTTTACATGTTTTTATAATATTATTATATTTTTATATCCTTGTTTTTTTTTTCGAATTAATCGAAAAAAAGAATCGAAACATATCAAATTGTATCGATATCGACCGTATCTAATTGATACTGGTCGATACTTGAAAACTATGCATATAAGGAAGAAGACACCAACTTTAATACTGGAAACTATGCATATAAGGAAGAAGATACCAACCTTAAAGTGGGTTCATCGACCTCCATATCCAAGGGATATGGTTGAGTAAAATTTCAAGAAACTGCATACACCGAGTAACTGTTGTTGCTTTATTTCATAAAGAAACAACTTCAGTTGCAGCCTGTAAGCACAAGCAGGGGTAGAGCCACGTACAGCAGATTGGGCTGCAGCTCTATTAAAGAATGAAAGTTTTGGCCTTACAGTAGTATAGGCGCTGTTAAGCCCTTCCTTCTTCATCATCTGGAGAAATGGGATTTGATCCCTCCTCCATTAAGCTCGCAAGCTGCTCTACCCCACTCTACCATTTCCATGGTGGACCCTAATATCGTGGTATGTAAAATATAAAATTTATTATACCGATAATAAATTTATATTAATTAAATATAATAATAGAAGTTTGAAATTTTTTAAAATTTTGATACATATCTCCAACTGAGTTGGCAAAATTTTGCAGAACTTGATTTTCGCCAACCTAGTTGACGAAAATCCGACTTTTTGCGGGAATAGACCGATTTTCGCCAACTGGGTTGGCAAAAATAGGGCCTCTCGGTTCGGATGGGTTGGTCTACGGGTTGTTGGATTGGTTTAATATGTAGGGTTGGTGGAATTGGTTTAATAGGTTGTTGGTTTAAATGATGTCCTTCAATATTGCTAGTTGGTTTAATATGTAGGTGGGTGTTGGTGGGTATTGTGTATTATAAGGAGAGGGAGGGAGGAAGCAACGTTGCAGCAAGTGAAGGAGAAGAAGTAGAGAAGAAGAATAAGCAGAGAAGAGAAGAGCAGGAGGAAGTAAGCAGAGAAGAGAAAGAGAAAGAGAAGAGAAGAAAAGAAAAGAGAAAGAGAACAAGTAAAAATTATAATAATTATGTAATTGTAGTTACTATTTTAACTATTATAATTGTAATATTCGTGATAGTAGTCATACTAACACTAAATATTTGATTACATATTTTAACACTAAGTATTAAATATTGCAGATGGGTACCCAAAACGATAGACGTATTCCAGGAGGGTCTACCACAGATACGATTATCCAGCTACGTGAATCGCACATTTCTAGTCTAATATTTTCTGGACAGGTATATTAAAATTAAATTATTTTAGTAAATAGAATTTATATTTTTTACATGTCTAATATAACATCGTTTATATATGTCATATATAGCAATACGATTATCCTGATACGTTTCGAGCACGAGAGCATGTCGCATGATGTTATGAGGACGACGTTGGGTACTAGATGTTGACTGAAGAACAACATGGTATGGCGAGCGTATTTTATTTTGATCATATTGATCAGATACATTTTCTACGTCACGACCGAGACTTGATCTTCAGTTTAGTTGAGCGGTGGTGGCCATGAAGAAATACCTTTCAGTTATGGTTTGGAGAAATGACCATTTTGCTAGTAGATGTGGCAAATATCTTAGGATTACCTATTACGGGTGAATCAATAATATTTAAAAATGATAAAATATTTTGCGCCAAAATGTGATTATGAAGTATTTAGACGTTGAGCCGCCTACCATATATGGTAAAAATTTTGTGACGCTTTCGTGGCTCCGCCACAACTTTATGCACATAGATCGTATTTGTGAGGAAGAAATCTTAGTGGATGCGGAACGAGTAAGTATAACATTTAATATTATTATTTATGTAATATATATTTTATTTAGTTTAACCGATATACCTTTTTTATTATATGTTCAGGTTACTGCTTGCACCAGGGCCTACTTACTAGGTCTAATCAACGAAATTTTATTTTCAAACTCCGAATTTAGGACAAATTTACGTTTTTTTTTACCTTTTTTTGAAAAATATGACAGAACCTACCCGTCATGCATGGGCAACTTCTGTGTTGGCATATATGTACAACTCTATGTCAAATTTTGTGTATTTTACTTCAGTTGATAAAAGACAAAAATATTTGAATAGATGTATGACATTATTACAGGTATAAAATTTTCATATAATTTTATTTACTAAAGAAATATGTACGCTTACATGATATTTTTTTTTTAGGTTTGGTCCTACGAGCACTTCAGTATCGTAGGCCAGTCTTCCGTATTGATATCGAAGATGGTGTCTTCCCATCAGCTTTACGCTGGATGACGGCTGCAGCTGATCCAAATCGATGTGCTCACAAGGATATCGTAGTATATCGGGGCCAATTCGATTCACTAAGGTTTAACGAGGTAAATTTTTTATAGTGTCTTATATATTTTTTTGTATTTCATACAGTCAATATGTTTATTATCTTACAATTTTGTTGACATGAAATATATAATTTTTTTACCGTACCGGCTTGGGCAAAATCCTATTGAGTTACAAACAACGGTCTTTGGATTGAGTCTACATATATTTTTTATAATATTTTACGATAACATCATGTATCATCCAGCTGATCGTGTTATGCGACAGTTCTTGATGATACAACACATTCCTAATGAGCCACCATGTTTCAATCGTGGTAAAGGCAATGCAACTACCAAAGCACGCAGATTGATTCCTGGATGAAATTCTAGATTTGAGACACATCAGGTGGGACATTTGTCTCAAATGATGTCCTCTATTGATGATGGAAAGTTGTTCCAAAAGTTTAACAAAATTTACTGCAAAAATTATAAGAAATCATATGATCATAATTTGTAATGGTACAGCCTACGGTGATGATGCATATAGATCTTGGTGTGGAGCTCCTCTTATCAGCAACAGAGCCTACCAATTCCAAGAGTTTCGATTCCAACATTGAGCCATAGATGATTATAGTCTTCGTGACTATTATGATTATGTAGAAGGGATGGTACGTTATTTTTATATGAAAATGTCTATCTCCGTAGTACTTATTTATGTCCTCTATTGAATTCTATTTAATATTTCAGCTTCCAGATTTAAATACTGCATACCAAAATGATCCAGTGGGCGACCCGTTGAGCACAGCGGTTGGAAAATTTTGGCTGCTATGTAACGAGGACCGACTCCTCCAAACCCTCCCTTATTTATTCCAGAAGATTATGCTCAGGGTCTTGTTGCACAACGACAAGCACGCCACCCTAGGAAGTATACCTCAGTTTTGTCACGACCCAATTCCGTAGAATCACTTGAGGCGTCCCCCGAATCGTGACCGCCGTGTGGGCCTGGAGTTGCGCCCGCACAAGGCTTTAATGATTTGCATAGCAAGCACATATTCAGAGTACGCAGATAAATTGAAACACAGATTTGAAACATAGAAAAGTTCTCTTTATTGATAATGAACATCTATTACAAACTCTTGAACGAGTTAGCTAATATGCCGAACGGCTTACAAAAGGGTTGACTCAAAATGAGATAACAGTCCTGTACATTACATCCTTTTATAAACTCAAACGATAAAGACCTCCAGGCTGGAGGATCGCTTTGCCACGGAGCTGCATTTGTGTATGAAGAGTTGCAACTTCGGACTTCAAAAGGCTTCGAGGCGCGGTGAAGATGCGCTAACAGCTGGACTGGATCGGGAAGACGACTTCGGCTCCTCGCTCGGTTCGCCTTGGTGCGGAGAACCTGTTTCAACGAGGGTCAGCATATCGAAACATGCTGGTGAAGGCGAGCTAGCCTGACTATACCAATCAACACGTTGTTTAGTGAAGCATGCATATTTTGTGGGTTTCTATCTTGCCTTAGTTCATTTACAAGTAAGCAGCATATATAATTTACTGAAATAAACGTGCCACCGTTCGGTGGATTTTACCTGCCCGTCTGAATTACCTGCACAATACTTACCTTGCCTTCCCTGCCACGAAGACACAAGTTAGTATGCAACAGGTTTAAATATACACAGGGATCACTGGCTTGATGCCACAAAGGGACGGTTTATAGTCTCGGGACAAGAATGTTATGCAATGCAGGTGGCGAGCCCCGCTACATAACATCCCGTCCATGACAAACGACTATACGAACTCTTCCGCCCGGATCGGATCGGCCCCAGTGCCCTGGCGGCCGTCCGCGGAAGCCAAAATACCTTGTGCACAAGTTGTCCGTGATCGAGCACATTTAGTTCGAATTATTTCACACGAATTTATAAACGAATTTCGAACGAATAGGAGCAAGCTCCATAGCCAAACAGTTTTGCATAGTCTTACTAACAGTTTGTTTCATAACAAGCATATATTTCCATACTTAGCACGATTCATAGAACAGTTATAAACGAACTAGCATACAGGATGATAACCGTTCATAAGTTTAGTTGACAAGCAATATTTCAAGTCTATTCCCCTTTTATCTTGATCTCTTTTATTATTACTTGGTATCGTTTGATCGGGGCGAAGGAGTGAGGCTTGGAAGCAAGGCTAGCTAATCGGGTTGGTAGCCACTCACTTAGATTTTTGGAAAGAAGAAGGGAAGAGGCGCTTCACGACTCCGCTCGCAAGCCACCTACTGCTCGTTCACCTGCACACGAACAGCTCGATTAATACTTCTTCCTCTCTTTCCAATCTCGGAATAGAAGTGCAAGTCAATGAACGAAAATAATGAAAACTATCGAAACCGTTCAAGGAAAACAAGCAAATTCCAAAACCAACTCAAAGCACGAAAGCAACAAGCGACATCGAAAACCGAGGCAATAAAAGATAGCAGCGGAGAGGTCCCTCCTGACTCTGCCGCTAAGCCGATCCTTGGGGCGCAGTCCACTGAATATGGGAATCGATTCCGAAGAAACAAATCCATAACGAGGACGAGTTCTTAATTCAATCTATCCCGATCGAACGATACTGTCTTGTGTTTCTTAGCCGCGCTCCTCGAATAGGAGGAACGGGGCGCTACAAGTTTGATATCAAGATGATTGTCTGCCACTGCAAGATGACGATGTCCCTTCTCAGGCGACGGCCGGTGCGAGCACTTCTCAGTGGGATGGTGCGGGCACTTCTTAGTAGGCTGGTGCGGGCACTACTCATTGGCCTGACTGGGGCACTTCTCAGGCGACGGCCGGTACGAGCACTACTCAGTGGGATGGTGCGGGCACTTCTCAGTGGGCTGATACGGGCTGTAAACACCCTGATTTTGAGAATAATTTTAAAATGAGTTATTCCAAATTTTCGGTATTTTTCTGGAATTTAAAACGAAGGTGACTGTGATTTAAAGAATTTTAAGTGTTGCTAATTGGTGTTAAAATATTATGAAAATAATATTTTATGGTGTAAAATGGAAAACAGGATACAGGATATTTTTCAGTGAATTTATTGGACTCCGGAGTCGCGTTTAAAGCCTTAAAAACTATTTGAATAATTAAACCGAGCCAAACCCGACCCGAAACCCAATTGGAACCCTAGACTCCGCCGAATTTACTGTGCATAGCCTATAAATTCTCACCTCGACATCCGTGCCCAGCCCTTGGAAAGCCCTAGCCGCCGCCGTCGTCTTCCCCCAACCCGTCACTGCCGAAACCCTAGACAACCCCCGACTCCTCCTTCTTCCCACACGCACAGCCGCCGAGTCGACCCCGACTTTCCCCTCAACACCTCCGCCGCCCGCTGCACATCCCCCTCTTCTCGCCGTCGCCCCAGACCCCGACGCAGTCGACATCTCCGCGAGTGCCACCGGACACCCCGACGTAGCCACGACCCCAACAACCCGGTTTCCCCCTCATCCTCCGACCCTCCGCTCGGCCGCCCGACCTCGGCTTACTCCGCCACGACCCGAGCAACCATTCGCCTCGTCATCCACCCTCCGCTCGGCCGCCCGACCTCGGCCCATCTCCGCCCTAGACGCCCGAGCAGCCGCTCGACCACCACACGCAGCCCCGATCCTCGCTGCGGCCGCCGCGAGCTCCTCTCTGCCGGTCGACGCAGCCCTAGCGGCGGACACGGAGCCCTCGACCTGGACGCGAGTAGTAGGATTCCACAGCAGACACCGGACACAAGACGCAAGGACACAAGAGTTCGACCAGAACACGAACAGTACCCTCGGACACGTGAGATTCAGCGTTCACGGAGCCCTGTTCAGGTACCGTTTTCTCTCACCCCGCAACTCCGTTTTAGTTTCCGTCAGTTGCTACGCGTAGACTGTATAACCCTCTCGGTGTCCGTACAACCCGCTCGGTGCATCACGTCCTGTGGTGATCGCACACCGCGATCCAAAAACAGGAAAAATAACGCCCTGTTTCACCCCGGAACTGAGTGCGCCCCGCCAAACGAGACGACTCGGTCGCACGCGGTCTTTACCAAAATGTGCGCGACATTGATACGGTCGTATGGGATTTCGCAGAAGTTGATTCGGATGTGCGTGCACACCGGAATCAACGCGTATCCGCCGACAACGTCCCGTATCCGTCCATTCTGGAATACGCTGTAACTTTGTGTACACACGTCGGATCGAGACAAAACTTGCGCCATCGGACTCGTAGCAATACGCTGGTCCTGTGACCCAAGTTTGGTCCGATTCTGAGAACGTTGACAAAATCGCGTATCGTGGGCCCCACAGGCTCCACTTGACGGGCGATTTTAAGATCGGCTCATCGGAATCCAATTCTGGAAGTTCCGTTGGGTTCATATCATCATTCCTGACTTATAGACACTGAGTTTGAGGAATTTGGAGATCTTTAACCCTGACACACTTTTCGGTGCAAAGTGACTCACATATGGACCCGCTTTGGCCCGGAAATGTTATTTTTGCCCCTGTGTCCAAATTGGACTTAAGGACAGGCATTTTTAGCTATTTGATATCTTCTGAGACGGTTGGTGATATTTATTACAGCTTTTGGAGTAGTGCCCACAGGATCCACTGATACATGGACGACTGTTGATATTCAAACACTAGGCAAGTGTACCTTGCCAAACTCTGCAGTATTGTTACATATTTTTCTTGCTTAATTTATATTGCTGTGCATGCTTAACCTAGGACCGTGTGACGTACTTAGCGTCCGATTATCAGTTGGGTGCCAATACCGTACGCGGTGTTGGGTATTGTCATCTAGAGATGGACATTCGTGACACTT
Organism: Iris macrosiphon; assembly: GCA_036927795.1. Lineage (NCBI taxonomy): Eukaryota > Viridiplantae > Streptophyta > Magnoliopsida > Asparagales > Iridaceae > Iris > Iris macrosiphon. Next base: position 18,071,857 of record JAYESA010000005.1, on the reverse strand, counting down.
TATCTTCTCGTACTTGTCTTACCAAGTACACCACCATGAACTCTTTATTATTGATCTTCGTCTTCCCTTATTTCGAAAAGATGAAATCTCGTGCTTGGTATAAGTTTGATACATAGAGAATACTAGATATGTCTCATAGGCCGATCACATACGTGAGGATTATCCTTTCGTAATTAAGGACATATCATATGTGATATGATCGGCGTTGAAGTTTCGAGGATTGAATGAACTGAGTAAACATATTAATGAATATTTTCTTAAGGTTTATAGCCTTATGTGATGGATGGGTAAATTCTAAGTTGGGTAGCAGTGCATTGTCAACTCGAGATAAATTTCTTGTGACCGAGTAAGATTAGATGGGGAGAGGTTCAAGCCATTCTAATTTTGAAAATTTAGAGGATAAAAAATATAGAATTTCAGACTTGAACATTGGTGGACTACATTTAAATTATTTTTCAATTTGATGATTTGAATTAAGAATTAAAATTTGATGATTGGACTACCTAGTTGGAATATTGAGGACGTGAATGGAATAAAAGAATGAGAATACTATTGGACTCGAATTACTTCTAGAGGAAATTATGATAGTTAGAATCGTGAGGCAAATTTATAAGCGTATGCAAATCTTGAAGATGTTATATGGACTTAATTTAAAATCTGCCTGTGGATAATTTGAGAAAGTAAGAAGTGATAACCATAGGTTGAATTTGATTGGAACAGTAGTCATCTTAACCTTGAAGTGATTGCAGTGGATATGATTAGGATTTTAATTATCGCAAGGAGATTGCGATTGACTTGCCTTATGTACATGAAGGGTTAACAGATTATGGCTTAATTTTAATTTCGAGGACGAAATTTTTATAAGTTGGGTAGATTGTAAACCCTTGATTTTTCAAAAAATATTAAACTTGGATTTTTCATAATTTTCTGGAAATTTCTGGGATTTTTCTGTAATTAAATTCAGGGTTTTTAATTATTAAATAATTTTTAATTGATAATAAATAATATTAAAATATTATAAAAATAATATTTTTGGGTGTAAAATAAAAAACTGGACTTAGGGTAATTTTTCTGGAATTTATTGGACCCCGGACCTATTTTTAATCTCCTAAAAACATTTATTTATTTATTTATTTATTTAATATTTATTTATTTAGTTATTTATATTTTATTAAAACCTAACCCAGCCCGGCCCATCGGCCCAGCCCACCTAACTCGGTCCGGCCCAGCCCAATATCCTAACGGGTCGGGTCGGGTCTGCCCAAACCCGACCCGCACCCGACCGCTACCCTCTTCCCCTCCCCTGACCCAGTCGCCCCGTTCCCCGCGTCTCCCGCCGGCCGCGCCGCCCGCAGCTCCGCCCAGCCCACGACCCCGCCACGCGCCCCGCACCCTCGGCCCTCTCCGCCTTCCCCGGCCCCTCGACGCCGCTCCTCCCCTATTAACCCCCTCCCGAGCTCTCCGGTCACCCCCTCCGATCCGTCGCCTCAGCGCTCCTCGCCGACCTCCTCGCGCGCCGCCGTGAGCCGCCAGCCTCCTCCTCCTTCTCCCCTCTCCTCCTCCTTCCTCCGCCAGAGCTCCGGCGCCCCGACAGAACACCGCCGAGCAGCAGCAGCCAGCAGCGCCGCCGCGCCGCTCCGGCAGCCGCCGTGCCTCCGGCCGCCTCCCGCGCGTCGCCGCCGCCCCCGCCAGCGCCGCCTCCGGCCTTCCCTCGCCGTCCTCCGGCCAGAAGCCCTAACCCTAACCCTAGTTCTCTCTCTCGTGTCGGACACGACACGGACACGAGAAACGCCGTTTTGGAGCCCTGTTCAGGTACTCGTAACTTTCTCCTCGCTGCCCCGTTTCTGATTCCGTCTTTTGCGTTGCGAAGCCTGCATGACCCTCTCGGTGCCCGTGCAACCCGCTCAGGGCATCGCGTCTTGTGGTGATCGTGAAACGCGATCCAAAAACAGGAAAAACAACGACCCGATTCACCCCGGAACTGGGTACGTCCCGCCAAACGGGACGACTTGGTAGCGCACGGTCTTCACAGATACGTGCGCACCGTCGATACGGACGAGTGGGATCTCGCAGAAGTTGATTCGGGTGTGCGTGCACACCGGGATCAACGCGTATCCGCGGACACCGTCCCGTATCCATCTTTTCTGAATCATGCCCTAACTTCGTATACACACGTCGGATCGAAACGAAACTTGCGCCATCGGACTCGTAGCGATACGTTGGTCCTGTGACCCAAGTTTGGTTCGATTCTGAGAACGTTGACGAAATCGCGTGTCGTGGGCCCCACAAGCCCCGCTCGACGGGCGATTTTGTGATCGGCTCATCGGAACCCAATTCTGGAAGTTCCGTTGGGTTCGTATCTTCGTTCATGACCTGTTAACACTAAGTTTGGTGAATTTGGAGACCTTTTGTCATGCCCCGATTTCGCCTAATCGATAATCGTCCCAGGGGCGCGATGCCGTGCACGCGTAGGGCGCGCGTGCACAAGGCCTTAGGCATAAGGATATTCTTTAGATCAATGCAACAGAGTAGACAAATAAGATAACGCAAGGTTGAGGCATAGAAAAGTTTCTCTTTTATTTATAATGAACATCTTGTTACATTGCTTGACTCAAAAGTATAAAATGCCCCACGGGCTTACAAACTTGGACGCAAAATGAGATAGCCGATCCATACATTATGTCCCTTTACATAGTTTTGAAACACAAACTCCTTGGGTGCGGGTAAACACCATCGCCTTCGCGTTATTTCCGCAATGGAGAGAGAGAGGAAGGCTTCTAGCTTGAGCCACCAAAAGTCTTGGCCACGAACCGCCAAGGATCCCAGAAGTCCGGAGAGAACTTCAGCTCCTCGCCGCGTTGCCTTGCGCCGGGGAACCTGCTACAACGAGGGTCAGTACTTCGAAAAGTACTGGTGAAGGCTAGCTGCTCAACTTTACCAAGCTCATGAGATGAGTTCTAATGAGTATGCTACAATTATGTGCTTAGGTGGGTTTCTATTCTTGCCTAGTTCAGATTTCATTTAGCAGGTATGCAAGAACAAAATAACATAACTCCACATGCCACCGTTCGGTGACTTTACCTGTCCCGTCTGAACCACCTGTACAACTTACCATAGCCTTCCCTGTCACGAAGACATAGTTTAGTCTGCACAGTTTAAATATACACAACATCTTTCTTTGTTGTTTAGGAGCCATCATGGGTTTAGTCTGGGCTGGCGGCGACGCTTGCAGCGCGGGTAGCTAGCCCCGCTACAATTCCCCGCTCCCACGACTAAAAAAGTAGATTCCGCCCGGGTCGAAACGGCCCGGTGCCCCGGTAACCGTTCGCAGAAACCTGGATCCCTTGTGCACAAGAATTCCCATGACCATTTCTATGAACCGAACTTCATAGATTTACTTACTAGCGATTTAAAGAACATCATGTACGAAACTGCTTTACTGTACTATCAAAATCAACCAACAAGTTATATGAAATAACATGCAGCAGTTTATAGAAGAACACTTTGAGCTATCAATAAATACCAACCCATTAAACACCCAACGAACATGCATGCATCAATGAATTTATGCAAGGTTTTGTATGACAAGCAATGGGTGTTCCAAGCCTACTTCTTATCTTATCTTGTTATCCAACTTGTTACTTAATTGGTATCGTTTGATTGAATGCACAACTGAGTCAATTTTATTATGGACGGAGCCCTTGGAAAGAAGGTGCTTATCGAAATAGAGCCACTCACAAGTTGGTTGAATAGGAAGAAGAAGGAGAGATCTCTAAGACTCCGCTCGCGCGTCGTCTACACGATCACCTGCACGCACCAACGGATGATCAATACCTCCTGCTTCGGTCTCCAAGGGTCGATACGAAATGCGAAATCCTAAGAACGAAAGCAATGAAATCCATTGAAACCGTTCAAGAAAACGCAAGTCATAAAACCAACAAGTACGCAACCAAGCGGCAAATCGAAAACGGGCAAGGAAAACCAACACAACGGAAAGGCCTCTCTCTACTCTGCCGCCGAGTCCTTCCTTGAGGCACGATCCATTGATTATGGGACCTGATTCCGAAGAAACTAATCCATAACGAGGAAAGGATCTTGATTCAATCTGTCCCGATCGAACGGTACCAAGCATATCTTAGCCGCGCTCCCCGAATAGGGGGAACGGGACGAACGGGGCGTTACACCTTTGACCCTGACACATTTTTCGGTGCAAAGCGGGCCCACATGCGGACCCCGTTTTGACCCAAAATTGTCATTTTTGCCCTTGTCTCCAAATTGGACTCAAGGACAGGCGTTTCTAGCTATTTGATATCTTCTGAGTATGATGGTAATATTTATTTCAGCATCCGGACACATTTCTAAAAATTTCCCGAGAACAGAACTGTAGTTGGGATCCAAACATCAGGCAAGTACCTGCACTTCAAGTTTAATCTTTATATTGTGATAATTAGTTCCTTGCTTTACTAGTACCATTGGATGATTACACTTAGTATTAGGATTTGGATTTCATGTCTTGATTTTCGTGTCGGGAGGGAGAATACTAGGAGGCATGTAGTTTACCCTTCCCCCTGTCCTGACTGTTAGCTGTTGGTACGCGACTGTACCATCAGCCTGATACTCGATTATTCCTGACTGATAGCCGTCTATGACGGCCTGATTAGCCTTATAACCCCCTACATGCCAACTATGTATTCTAAATACACAATCACACACACACAGTTTCTTTGTCTTGTTGCAGTTCCATTTTCTTGTCTCATTATATTCCTGTTTTACTCATATCCCTGATTTACAGCAATTAACCCTTAGTTAATTTTACTACTTATTATGCATATTCTTATCATGATACTTAGTCAGTTTCTTTCTACTTGTCATAATTATTTAGTTTAAGCTTTGTTGTGTATTGGTACTTTGCTCCTTTCCTGACTGGATCCGTTGATATTAGGCGATGATGAGGACTATGCCCCCACCTTTTATGGCCCATATGAGGTAGCAGGTGATACATTTGAGGAGCCGGTTCCCACTCAGGAGACTACTTTTGAGGAGTAATAGCCAGTTAGCTAGCATTTCCTTTCAGCATAGTACTCGGGTTTGTCCCCGATTTATCTTCTGTTTCTGTATTAATCTGTGGATTTGGATGTCACAAAATTTGTCTTATGAAATCTTAGCATTCCTATTCCTGTTATTATCCTTGCCTATTTATTCTTGTGGATGAGCTAGATTTTAAATTACCTGTGAATATGACCTAGACAGCGTACTACCGCCGACACTGCGGCGTAGGCTGCACGTACTCACGAACCGGTACCCGATTCATCTGGGTGCGGGTCGTGACACTTTGTTCTATTTCAATAAAATTATATATTGTTCTTATAAAATAAAACTATTTAAAAATCTACGGCAATACCTTTATTCTCTTGGTTGGTTTGTACATCTCCTTCTATTGTGTCCTAAACCATTGCAGTTACTACATCAGAGATCTCTTGAAGCTTGATCATTAACTTTGATCCGGTTCTTCTTTGGTCTTTCCACCTTGCATCGTACATCTGGTACTCCAATGTGCCCTCTAACCAATGTATTTTGGAGGTTGTATAGGACTGGAATTGGCTCCAGGTGCAGCTCATATACGCTTCTTAATGCTTTTTTTTAGAGAAAATACCTTGATAAAAACTCTCGATGCTAATATTTTTAGACTTACACGCATAACATGCATGTACACATGGAAGCAAAGTATGATACCACTTTAAACATGAACAAGATTTTTCATCTAAGTCTACAACATATATATGTTATATTTGTTTTGCAATCTAATATTTCAAACAAATATCTAACTATATTCAACGTTTGCAGCCGGTGTTTTTCTTATAAGAGCCATTGTTTGTAACATCTTAGGACAATAATCAGTTTGAAGATTTTTAGCTTTTTGTCTGTTCTTGTCCTGAAGTGTTATAATTTTGGCTCGAATTCCATCAAGTAGTGTCGTTATTGGTTTATCACATAAATTTTTTACTCAGTTATTGAAACATTCAGCAAGATTCGATGTGTGAATACCTAATCTGGGACAAGAAGAATACGTTGTTATCCAGTGTGAAAAATACTAGTTTCATTATTTACTCCAACGAGCCAGTTGTAAACATCTATGTTTTCAGATTTTATTTTTTCCAAACAATAGTTCGCATCTGTTTCATTATAGCATCTAGCATGATAGTCTAAACTATGTTAAAAATATGAAATCTGAAGAGTTTTTTCAAATTTTGTTTAAAATATTGAATAAAAAAAATAAGGCGATTCTGGAAAGATATCATGCATAGCCCTTGTTTGTCCTTTTTGTTTATCTGATATAAAAAAATTTGTATTCCATGCATAAAAATATCTTTCAAAAGATGTTCTAAAACCGTTTAAAAACCAAGTCCAAGAATCAATATTTTCACTCTCAACAACAACATAAGCAATTTGATATAATTGATAATTTGGATCATGAGCACAAACAATAAATAAAATACCTTGATATCTAGAAGAAAAAAAAGTAGCATCGGTACTAATCACAGGTAAACATCCCCTTAAAAATCTATCAAAGCATGCCTTAAAACAAATAAAAATTCTTTTAAATCTATTGTCTTCTGTAGTCTGTATAAAACATTGGCTACCTGAATTTGTCTCGATAATTCTAAAATCATACTTTTCAAGACTACTATATACATCAATATAACTACCATTTATTTCGGATAGAGCAAGTTCCCTAGCTTTACAATATTTAATATATATTTCGTGTTCTCTAAATATATCATTTACAATATGCGATGGACTATACGACTAATTATCTCGAATTCTATCAATAATCTTATTTTTAACCCATACAGTGGTAGCTAATGGATGAGAACCTGTTATAAGTCCTCCTAAACAAGAATGTATGTTTTCTAGCGTAGTTATAACAAAACTTTCACCTTTACCACTTGCTTTAGCGTATACTCTCTAATTACAACTTGAATCGTTACATTTATATACAATCCTACTATCATTGTTTAAAGTAGCATGACAAGTAAAATTATGTGCAATTGCTATATCACTAATAAAATATCTAAATTCAGAACGATTATCAAATTTTTTTCCAACGATTAATCCTAAAATGCTAACACTATCAACATTGCCATCAAATTCATCATCTAAATTTTTAATTAAATCATCATTGTTTTCATCGTCGTTATTACCATCATCTACTATATGTTCTTATTCAGTAAATGAAATAACTTGATGAGAAGAACTAGGAGCAGTATTAACTTCATTAGAAGCACGTATACTACTTACAATATTATTTCTAGGTGGTGGTGAAGTTACATAAATATTAATGTACTTTGCTTGTACATTGACTTCTAGAATAAATTTGCATGCTTATTCACTAAGTAACTTTATACAATTAGTTAAATAAACATGAACCAATATAAATTCATAATCAATAGAACATTGTTCAACAAATTTATTACGTAAACTATCAAACAAAATATTTCGATGAATTAAAAAAATTTCAGTTAAATCTCCTTCATAAACTAACCCATTAAGCACACCTCCAACCGAAAATAATATTATTAAACTTTGATCCATCACATGAGAATGAGTTTCTAAATACAGAGTGATTGAGCTTCTGTTTGAAAGTATAAGTGGATTGAGTGAGAAATGAATAGCAGAAAATTTTTATAAAAAAAAAAAAAATGAGCCGTTGTAAAAATATGTACGTTACAATATGAACGTTACTATGACACAGTTACTATTAACATACCTAGAAAAAAAACTAAAAAAAAACAAAAATAAAACCACAAATAAAACCAACAAAAAAACCAAACAAAATAAACCCCTAAAAAAACAAAAAAGAAAAAAAAATCGAAAGCCACATTTTCGCCAACTGAGTTGGCGAAAATCAAGTTCTCCAAAATTTTGCCAACTCAGTTGGCGATATATATCGAAATTTCAAAATTTACAAAATTTATATCGTTATATTTAATTAATATAAATATATTATCGGTACAGTAATTTGTTTGTATGTAAAAATAAAAACAAAAAATCTTAAGAATTGTTCCCACCATAAAAAAATGTATTTTTTCGTTTAAAGTAATAAAATATAATATAATTATAAAAAAGGGAAAAGTGGGGGATATTTGCAGATAGGGGGACCACTCGCCAACTGACTTGGCGGGGTGCTGTGCTGAGTTGGAGAGAATCTCGCCAACTGAGTTGGCGGGGCGCTCTCCTCGAGAGGCCGCTCGCCAACTCAGTTGGCGAGGCATACTGAGTTGGCTTAGGACCGTTGCAATATGCTCGCCAACTGAGTTGGCGAGTAAGGATCCGTTTTTCGACCGTTCCACAACGGCTATTAACAACAACGACTATTACATTCTCCCTCTATAAATTACCTATCTCAACCAAATCATCTCACACTCAATCTACTTCCTCTATTTCCTCTCTTCCCTCTAGCAAAGTCTCCAACACTCTCTCTGTCTCTCTGCCTGCAGCTAAAGTACATTTGAGTTTTCTGTAGCAAAAGTTCTCAACCGTCATGGATCGTAGCGTAAGAATTGTATGCTCGCACGGAGGTAAAGTAAATGGGTTAAATTGCGAAGGAGGAGAAAGTATAATTTTTTCAACTTATCCGAATATTAGTTTTGAAAATATACGTAATCATATTATTGAACGTTGTTCTATTCATTATGATTTTATTCTGAAGTCTATTTTTGGTTCTAATTGTTTTTTGATAGATAGTGAAGATGCATGGAATTATATTCTTGAGATTAATTCACAATCACGGTATATAAAAATATATATTATTAAAGTAGCAGCAACCTTAGATAGTAGAAATAATGAATATTTTTCTGAATATCAGCATGTTAGTTCGGGTGCTAGTTCTTCTCAACAAATAGTTTCATTTATCCAAGAAGGTCATTCATCAGATGAATCTAACCATGATGATGATAGTGACAACGACGATGGAAATAGTGATAATTTAGTTGAAAATATAGATTATACGGTAGATGATGATGTTGTAAAAGCTATCACTGATGAATTATTTAAGGGACAATCATTTCCTAGTCGTTCTCACTTTAGAAGCTTTATAAGTAATTTAGCAATTAAATATAATTTTAGTTGTTCAGCTAGTCTTATGAATAATGCTCGTGGAATTATATATAGTTGTGATCAACCGAATTGTAATTGGAGAGTATATGTCAAATATATTGGAAATGGCGATATAGTTAAAGTTAGTACATTAGAAAATCGGCATTCTTGTTTAGGAAGACTTAGTACAGGACGTCATCGACTAGCTACCGCTTCATGGATTAAGACCATGATAATTGACATTATTAGAGATAACCAGTGTAAACTCCCTCGACCAGATTTCAGTAAATTAGGATTAGTTTAGACTAATTAGAATTATGACAACTTTTTAAAAATTTATTTATTATATATTCTGCTGATTGTGCACCTGTCTGTTACACAATTAATTAGGGCATTCCACTAGTTGTTAAATCCTAAACAAATTTTACATACCTGCCCTAGACTTGTTAGACTACTTTTTCTGTATTTTGTGCAACTTCCAGAAACCTCGTTTGATGCTTCGTTTTAGTCGCACAAATATCGTTACAAACGTATGTAATTATTTCCTATTTAATTTTCTGCTCTTTATCCATCTCTGTACCCTTAGAGATTTGAGGACCAGTAGGCACCTGATTGCCCAACCAAAAATACGATAATATTCTACTCTAATTATATTACAATTATCGTATTGACACCGTAGAAAAATTATGACCCTAATAACCTCTAAATAATTAGTGAACACCGTGCGCAGTATTTATTAAATAATAAATACGATGACTGTATCACCTGCAAATATCAGACCCTGCATCTATCCAGACTCACCCTATACTGTCTAAAACATTTTCCCCAGCTATTTCCCTCATTTTTGTACAATTCAGAATTATGGGAAACCAGTATCTGAAATTTGATAAATTGCGAAATTACGCAAAATACAAATTTTATGCATTTATGCAATTATTGAAAAGTTAGGGGTTTATATGCAAAATTGCATGCTAGGTGGCCAAATCCTATTGGCTAGACCATAGGTGAGTGGGACCCACCCATAACTTCCAGAAAAATCTGCTGGAAATATCCCAAAAATCCAGAATTACCAAAATACCCCTGAAGTTCCACTTAATTACGAGAATGCCATTAGGCCTAAACCTATATAAACCCTAGCCCTCCCCTTCATTCAAACCCATCCCACCGCCACCACGGCCACCCTCCGGCCACCGGACCACCGCCGAACCCGTCGCCACTCCCCTCCCCTTCCCTCCGACCACTGCCACCCGCCTGAGCCGCCCTGCTCCGCCGGCCACAGCCCTCACAAACTCCCCCTGCCCTCACTGTCCACAGCACCACCACCACTCCCATCCAGCTCCAGCGCCGTCTCCGGCCATCGCCGACCACCGCCACCCTCCCCAAAAGCTTCGCCCCGACCTCCCCTACCTACCACCACCACCTCACCTCCCCACGACACCGCCTCCGGCCGCCCTAGCCCCCGCAGCAGCCACCACCACCTAACCATAGCTGCTGCCACCTTCATCCCCGACGCCTCTAGCCGCCACCACCACCGTCGTGGAGCTCCGCCACCACCACCAACCTGACCGCCACCTCCCCCTCTCCCGAACCCGCCGCCTGCCCGGCCACCTCCGCCGCTCCTCCGCCGGCCAGAGCCCCCGCAAGCTGCTGCTGCTGCTGCCAGTGGCCACTGCTGCTGTTGCTGCTCCTCCGGCCGTCTCCGGCCAGCTCCGCCGTCGTCCACTCGCCGTCGGCAACCCCTAGGGCCCACCTGTCAGTAGGTATACTCCTAATACCTAATATATATGTATGTATATATATAATCCTATATGTATATGTATATGTATATATATATATATATGTATATATATATGTATATCTATAATATATAATAGATATTATATTTAATATACTGTATAAATACAGTATACAGTATATGTATACTATATATTATTATTATTATATATAAGTATATATATACATATGTATATAGTATAACATATTTACTTATATGTTATATATATATATATATATATATATATATATATATATATATATATATATATATATATATATATATATATATATATATATATATATATATAATTAATAGTTATATATACATATGTATAACATATTTATTTATATGTTATATATATATATATATATATATATATATATATATATATATATATATATATATATATATATATATATATATATATATATATATATATATATATATATATATATAATAGTTATATATATAACATATTATACATATGTTATATATAATAAAATTTATATATATGCAATTGTTAAATTCTATATATATAAATATATATATTCATATATTTATATAAATATTATATATAACATATTTCATATATGTTATATTATTACTATTATAATTATAGTATATATGTATATATATTATATACTATGCATTTTTCTTTTATTTTATCTTTCTGCATTTATTTCCTGCACTTATATTTATATATATATATCTACTATATATATATATCCAGCTGGATAATACAGCTTATTCTATATATGTAAATTTACATTTCTGCAATGTCATTATCTATATATTATATATACTATATAAATAATACTGTGCTGGATATTACAGCCTATCTATATATGTATATTTACAGTGGTCACATATAGACCCTGCTACTACTTATATTATATTGCTAAATAAATACAGCATTTATATACGTATTAAATTCATGCACTGTCAATTCCTTTTATTATCTATATTATAGTACATATATATATATGTATTTAATTCCTGTACTGTCATTTCAAATTACCTATATTATATCGCAGTGGATATACCCTGCTACTATTTACCTGCATTTGTCTGTTCTTTAAATACTATATATATACTGCTATATATATACTATATCTATATACATACTATATATATATATATATATATATATCTATATCATATATATGTATATAAGTATAGATGTATACTTATTATTTGCAACCAAGATATTCACAAACACTATCTGTTGTAACAGAGACCAACTACAGCACAGCCAGTGACCCCCTGTCACCAGCACCTTCAAACCTGACTGTGAGATCAGGTTATCAACAATATCAAGGAGTAGGCAAGTATACCTTGCCAAGTTAATGTTTAAATTCAATTGTTGATATCTGCTTTGTTCCTGAATTTCATATACCCTGATTACCTGAGACTGCCTTGGGTACAGTCAGCTGTTATGATTGACAATTTACAGACTCACCCACAACTGAGAGAGTATTCTAATATTCTCCTAGACCCTATCACGGGAACACGCAACATGGTTGCCATGCATATTTGGATGCGAGCTGCGTATTTGATTAGCTACCAATACGTGTGACCCGCATCACGGATTAGAATAATTCAGGAAGAAAATACAACTTGACATTTAGTTTCATTGGGATGGGAAAGATAACTGGTAGACGTATGGGACACCCCTCCAATAATGTTTTATACCTTCATATCAGAGATGGTCGATTGCAGAGTTCCCTGAGTCGGGGGCATACAACACCTATACTAGCCAGTCGCCACGATTGGTGAATTACGTCAGCGTATGTCTAGCCACACATTCCCATGCGTACTACTGGATCTTTACTTGCATTTTCACTTAGTATGGTTAGCACCCTGTATTTATTTTATTTCTTTATTCAGTATTTATATTACATGGCATGTCATTTTTCTGTATCTTGTTACGTCCCACTGAGGACCTGGTTCCTTGCCAGATCTAGATGAGGCTTTCTACCCCACAGTGTACGGGCCTGATCAGGAGGCCAGATGTGCTACCGAGGAGGAGCTCGAGGAGATACCCTCAGAGTAGGCTTGACCCTAGATGCTGCTACCTGGAGATGGAGATGTTTTGATCAGATAGACATTGCTTAGTCTATCTGATTTTTCTGCGCTATTATCAGTATTTGTAGTAGGCTTGTATTCTCACCAGTTGTGTACTGTATCAGACTCAGTTATATATATATATTTCAGCACTTGCTTTTCTGACATTTTGTTGTGGATGAGATAGTTTTACCTGTTCTATACTTGTAGTATTTTAGGACAGCGTAGCACGTCCCTTTGGGTCCATCAAAGTGGATTAAGCCCTTAGTGACGTGTCAGCTGGCCAGTGACACGTGGCCTAGTTCCTGACATTTTGGGACTGGGGCGTGACATGGTTTTAGTGGTGGCCCATGCAGGTCTAGTTTTATTTGCTAGTGGTATGATGACATGCCCAGCAATGCCTGCAATAGGATAGGAATATTAGGTCTCATCCACACTGACACCATCTTTATAAATTCTATTATTGCATCTTGCTTGATTATCATTATTTATCTCTTTTTTGTTTTTTAATTATCCTATTTTTCCTCAGAAATATGGACATACCCGGGAAACTTGCGAATAATGGGGCTAACCAAGCAACAGACCCTTCGCCAAGTGCCCAAGGAACTCCGTCCAATCACCAGAATTCTGGCCAGGAGACGACACCAATACCACAGGCAGAGACACCTTTGTCTCCACCTCCAGCCTTGCCTATCCTGATGCCACAACTTGAGGGTCAACCTCAAATGTTGCAGTTTCTCCAGACTATGTTGCAGAACCAGTGGCAACAAACTGAGGCCCTGAGACAGTCTCAGTGGCAGCAAACTGAAGCTCTGCGACAGACGTTGATGACGGCTTTGGAGAGAACTACTACTCCGACACCAGTACCTGTCCAACCAGCGGGCACAGTTCGAGGCTTCCGTCAAATGAGCCCGAGAGATTTCAAAGGCAACGAGACTCCTGAGGAGATCTCCGATTGGATCTCCAACACCGAAATGCTGCTAGAAGGATCGCAACTCACTCCCGACCTATGGATGACCGCTGTGAGGGGCCAACTTCTTGGCAACGCCCATCACTGGTGGGAATCCATAGAGCGCAGCGTCGGAAAAGACCAAACTTGGCAACAATTCTTGGAGCATTTCAACGCCAAGTACTTTCCAGCGACAGTCCAGAATGCCCTATACTTCCAGTTCCTGCACCTGGAGCAAGGAAACATGACGGTAGATGCCTACGACGCGGAGTTTAGCAGACTAAGTCGTTTCGGTGCTGATCTGATCCCGAATGAGCTGAAGAAGGCTAAAAGATTCCACCATGGCCTTAACCACGAGCTCCAGAGGTACACAACAACGCAGTCGAGAATCTCCTACAACGAGGTTCTTACAGAAGCCAGGGAGCAAGAAGCCATTGGCCGAGGAGCCAGACGCTCAAATTCAATCTTCCCGGCCAAGAATCAGCAAGGAGCAGGAGGACCTATACGTCGTCCCCAATATCAGACTCAGCAGACGACGGGGCCTTACCAGAAGAGGGAGATCCCGACTTGTCACTTTTGTGGCAAGAAGGGGCATTTTGCCAATGACTGTAGAAAGAAGCTGGGATTATGCCTGCTATGTGGAGCTAAAAATCATATGGCCAAAGACTGCCCACAACGTAGAGATGCAGCACCTCAACAAGGGCAGAAGCCAGGAGCACAAGCTCAGAAGATGCTTCCCTCCACATCTGGAGGATATCAGAGAGGAGCACCTCTGCCTACTCAGGAGACCCAGTTCAAGGCCAGACAACAAGCCGGAGGACAAAGGCAGGGACAAGCCTTAGCTGCTATTGCAGAAGAACCTGAAGGGGAAACTATAACAGGTACCATTTTAGTTGCATCATTACCTGCAACTGTATTATTCGATTCTGGGGCTACTTTGTCTTTCATATCCAGTAGTTTCGTAGCCATGCACAAGCTATCCACTTCCCCGCTACCCAAGTGTTGGAAAATACTTACTGGAGGAGGTATTGTTCCAGTTACCAACATTATCGAAACCTGTCCGGTAGTTGTTTGTAGTAGAGGACTAAGAGCGCGATTTTTGGTACTTCCAATGCCAAATTTCGATGTTGTCTTAGGCATGGACTGGCTAAGCCAGAATAATGCTGTCCTAGACTGCCGAAAGGGTAGTGTTATCTTTAGACCTCCAGATCACCCAGAGTTCGAATATGTCCGAGGAACCATCGAGCAAGGAGTAGGCCGGGCTCCTAGAGCTTACATGGCGATGGAGACAGCACTTTCCTCAATTGTAGCAGAGTTCGAGGACGTATTTCCAGAAGAATTGCCAGGCCTACCGCCTGACAGAGAAGTGAAGTTCATTATTGAGCTGATACCCGGAGCTGCACCAGTATCCTCCAATGTATACCGACTGGCAAAGAAGGAGCTTGACGAGCTGAAGCTTCAACTGGAGGAACTACAGATCAAGGGATTTGTTCGTCCTAGTGCATCACCCTGGGGAGCACCAGTGTTGTTTGTACCAAAGAAGGACGGAACATATCGCATGTGCATTGATTACAGAGGCCTCAACGCTCTGACAATCAAAAACAAGTACCCCTTGCCGAGAATTAACGACCTGTTCGATCAACTAACAGGAGCCGTGGTATTCTCGAAGATAGACTTGAGATCAGGTTATCATCAGGTTAAGGTACGCAGGGAAGATATTCCAAAAACAGCATTCAGGACTCGTTATGGTCATTACGAGTTCCTGGTGATGCCTTTTGGACTAACTAATGCACCTGCCGTATTCATGAACCTGATGAACAGAGTCTTCCACCAATATCTGGACCAGTTCGTGGTAGTCTTCATCGACGACATTCTGGTGTATTCAAAAAGCCACGAGGAGCATGAAGAGCACTTAAGGTTGGTATTAGAGACGCTGAGACGGGAGAGCATTTATGCTAAGATGAGCAAGTGTGAATTCTTCCTGGACCGTGTCGCATTTCTTGGACACGTTATCACAGGAGAAGGCATCTCGGTAGACCCAGCAAAGATCTCATCTGTTGAGACGTGGCCAACCCCGACCAACGTCTCAGAGGTGAGGAGCTTTCTAGGACTTGCCGGATATTACCGGAGGTTCGTAGAAAACTTTGCAAGAATCGCGGAGCCGATTACCCGTCTTACTCGCAAGGAGCAGGAGTTCATATGGACTGAAGATTGCCAGACAGCTTTTGATGACTTGAAGAAGCGTCTGACTACAGCTCCCATTTTGACTATACCATCTGGATCCGGAGGTTTCGTCATATATAGCGATGCATCCGGAAAAGAATTTGGTTGTGTCTTAATGCAACATGGGAAGGTTGTAGCTTATGCCTCAAGACAGTTGAGGACTCATGAGAAGAATTATCCCACTCACGATCTGGAGCTTGCCGCAGTCATCTTCGCCCTGAAGCTATGGAGACACTATCTATATGGCGAAAGAGTGGAGATATTCACCGATCATAAAATTTTGAAGTACGTCTACACCCAGAAGGACCTAAATCTGAGACAAAGACGATGGCTCGAAGTGATGGCGGATTTCGAAATTGATCTACAGTACCATCCAGGGAAAGCTAATATGGTGGCAGATGCTCTAAGCAGAAGACCCTCGGCATTCTTTATGATCACCCAACCAGGTCTTCTGAGAGATCTAGAAAATTTGGGAATAGAGGTCATTATGCCAGGACTTGACGGCCAATTATCAAACTATCAGCTGCAATCAACCTTGGTAGAAAGAATCAAAACTACTCTACCAACAGATGCAAGATTTCAGAGGCTTCGACAAAGAACAGAGGCTGAAATTCAGACAGGATGTCGCATACACGAAGATGGGACTCTAAGATGTGGTGATCGTCTTTATGTTCCAAATGGAGAACTTCGTAATGAGCTGATGTCAGAAGCTCATAGCTCAACATACTCTATACATCCAGGAGGCACAAAGATGTACAGAGATCTGCGACAATATTACTGGTGGCATGGAATGAAGCGGGAGATAGCACGCTTTGTGGCCAAATGCCTGATGTGTCAGCAGGTCAAGGCTGAGCATCAGAGATCTGCCGGTCTACTTCAACCCCTCCCAATACCCGAGTGGAAATGGGAACACATTACGATGGACTTTGTTACGGGCTTCCCAAGAAGTCCTAGTGGTCGTAATACTGTATGGGTAATCATAGATACACTCACAAAGGCTGCTCATTTCCTACCTTTTAGAGTTGGACAATCTACAGAAGTCTTGGCGGACATGTACATGAAGGAGATAGTGCGTCTGCATGGAGTACCAGTCAGCATAGTATCTGACAGAGATACGAGATTTACATCTTACTTTTGGCGAAGTATGCAAGAAAGTCTTGGTATCCGCCTCAAGTTCAGCACCTCGTATCACCCACAAACAGATGGCCAATCAGAACGCACCATCCAGACACTTGAAGATATGCTGAGAGCCTGCATGCTTGATTTCAGCGGATCATGGGAAGATCACTTACATCTGGTGGAATTTTCCTACAACAACAGCTATCAAGCGAGCATTCAAATGGCTCCCTTTGAAGCTTTGTATGGAAGGAAATGCCGTTCCCCAGTATGCTGGAGTGATGTTGGCGAGAGACAGATTCTGGGCCCAGAACTGATTATTCGTACGGTGGAGAAAGTAAAGAAGATCCAGGGACACCTACGAGCTGCACAAGACAGGCAGAAGCACTGGGCCAACATTCACCGACGACCTCTAGAGTTCCAAGTAGGGGAGCATGTGTTCTTAAAGATCTCACCTACTAGAGGAACTATCAGATTTGGAGGAAGAGGGAAGCTAAGTCCAAGGTACATTGGACCCTTCGATGTGCTAGATCGCGTCGGAGAAGTTGCTTACAGACTAGCTCTACCTCAGACTTTGGAGGGAGTACATGACGTCTTCCACGTATCTCAGCTGAGGAGGTACATTCCAGACCCGAGTCATGTGCTAGACTATTCAGAGATCACCATCGGGCCAAGTTTATCATATCAGGAGGAGCCTGTAGCGATTATGGACCGTAGCGAGAAAGTGTTGCGAGGCCAGACTATTCCTCTCGTTCGTGTTGCATGGAGACATCATGCACCAGGTGAATCCACCTGGGAACGAGAAGAGGATATTCGTCAACATTATCCCCACCTATTTCCAAACCAGGGTATGTCCAATATTTCAAACCAAATCTTTCTTAATCATCTTATGTCCTTAATAATTCTTCATTCTCATTATATGGTTGTTTTTATTTCGAGGACGAAATATTCTAAGGAGGGTAGATTGTAAACTCCCTCGACCAGATTTCAGTAAATTAGGATTAGTTTAGACTAATTAGAATTATGACAACTTTTTAAAAATTTATTTATTATATATTCTGCTGATTGTGCACCTGTCTGTTACACAATTAATTAGGGCATTCCACTAGTTGTTAAATCCTAAACAAATTTTACATACCTGCCCTAGACTTGTTAGACTACTTTTTCTGTATTTTGTGCAACTTCCAGAAACCTCGTTTGATGCTTCGTTTTAGTCGCACAAATATCGTTACAAACGTATGTAATTATTTCCTATTTAATTTTTTGCTCTTTATCCATCTCTGTACCCTTAGAGATTTGAGGACCAGTAGACACCTGATTGCCCAACCAAAAATACGATAATATTCTACTCTAATTATATTACAATTATCGTATTGACACAGTAGAAAAATTATGACCCTAATAACCTCTAAATAATTAGTGAACACCGTGCGCAGTATTTATTAAATAATAAATACGATGACTGTATCACCTGCAAATATCAGACCCTGCATCTACCCAGACTCACCCTATACTGTCTAAAACATTTTCCCCAGCTATTTCCCTCATTTTTGTACAATTCAGAATTATGGGAAACCAGTATCTGAAATTTGGTAAATTGCAAAATTACGCAAAATACAAATTTTATGTATTTATGCAATTATTGAAAAGTTAGGGGTTTATATGCAAAATTGCATGCTAGGTGGCCAAATCCTATTGGCTAGACCATAGGTGAGTGGGACCCACCCATAACTTCCAGAAAAATCTGCTGGAAATATCCCAAAAATCCAGAATTACCAAAATACCCCTGAAGTTCCACTTAATTACGAGAATGCCATTAGGCCTAAACCTATATAAACCCTAGCCCTCCCCTTCATTCAAACCCATCCCACCGCCACCACGGCCACCCTCCGGCCACCGGACCACCGTCGAACCCGTCGCCACTCCCCTCTCCTTCCCTCCGACCACTGCCACCCGCCTGAGCCGCCCTGCTCCGCCGGCCACAGCCCTCACAAACTCCCCCTGCCCTCACTGTCCACAGCACCACCACCACTCCCATCCAGCTCCAGCGCCATCTCCGGCCATCGCCGACCACCGCCACCCTCCCCAAAAGCTTCGCCCCGACCTCCCCTACCTACCACCACCACCTCACCTCCCCACGACACCGCCTCCGGCCGCCCTAGCCCCCGCAGCAGCCACCACCACCTAACCATAGCTGTTGCCACCTTCATCCCCGACGCCCCTAGCCGCCACCACCACCGTCGTGGAGCTCCGCCACCACCACCAACCTGACCGCCACCTCCCCCTCTCCCGAACCCGCCGCCTGCCCGGCCACCTCCGCCGCTCCTCCGCCGGCCAGAGCCCCCGCAAGCTGCTGCTGCTGTTGCCAGTGGCCACTGCTGCTGTTGCTGCTCCTCCGGCCGTCTCCGGCCAGCTCCGCCGCCGTCCACTCGCCGTCGGCAACCCCTAGGGCCCACCTGTCAGTAGGTATACTCCTAATACCTAATATATATATGTATGTATATATATAATCCTATATGTATATGTATATGTATATATATGTATATATATATATATGTATATATATATATATGTATATATATATGTATATCTATAATATATAATAGATATTATATTTAATATACTGTATAAATACAGTATACAGTATATGTATACTATATATTATTATTATTATATATAAGTATATATATACATATGTATATAGTATAACATATTTACTTATATGTTATATATATATATATATATATATATATATATATATATATATATATATATATATATATATATATATATATATATAATTAATAGTTATATATACATATGTATAACATATTTATTTATATGTTATATATATATATATATATATATATATATATATATATATATATATATATATATATATAATAGTTATATATATAACATATTATACATATGTTATATATAATAAAATTTATATATATGCAATTGTTAAATTCTATATATATAAATATATATATTCATATATTTATATAAATATTATATATAACATATTTCATATATGTTATATTATTACTATTATAATTATAGTATATATGTATATATATTATATACTATGCATTTTTCTTTTATTTTATCTTTCTGCATTTATTTCCTGCACTTATATTTATATATATATATCTACTATATATATATATCCAGCTGGATAATACAGCTTATTCTATATATGTAAATTTACATTTCTGCAATGTCATTATCTATATATTATATATACTATATAAATAATACTGTGTTTGATATTACAGCCTATCTATATATGTATATTTACAGTGGTCACATATAGACCCTGCTACTACTTATATTATATTGCTAAATAAATACAGCATTTATATACGTATTAAATTCATGCACTGTCAATTCCTTTTATTATCTATATTATAGTACATATATATATATGTATTTAATTCCTGTACTGTCATTTCAAATTACCTATATTATATCGCAGTGGATATACCCTGCTACTATTTACCTGCATTTGTCTGTTCTTTAAATACTATATATATACTGCTATATATATACTATATCTATATACATACTATATATATATATATATATATATCTATATCATATATATGTATATAAGTATAGATGTATACTTATTATTTGCAACCAAGATATTCACAAACACTATCTGTTGTAACAGAGACCAACTACAGCACAGCCAGTGACCCCCTGTCACCAGCACCTTCAAACCTGACTGTGAGATCAGGTTATCAACAATATCAAGGAGTAGGCAAGTATACCTTGCCAAGTTAATGTTTAAATTCAATTGTTGATATCTGCTTTGTTCCTGAATTTCATATACCCTGATTACCTGAGACTGCCTTGGGTACAGTCAGCTGTTATGATTGACAATTTACAGACTCACCCACAACTGAGAGAGTATTCTAATATTCTCCTAGACCCTATCACGGGAACACGCAACATGGTTGCCATGCATATTTGGATGCGAGCTGCGTATTTGATTAGCTACCAATACGTGTGACCCGCATCACGGATTAGAATAATTCAGGAAGAAAATACAACTTGACATTTAGTTTCATTGGGATGGGAAAGATAACTGGTAGACGTATGGGACACCCCTCCAATAATGTTTTATACCTTCGTATCAGAGATAGTCGATTGCAGAGTTCCCTGAGTCGGGGGCATACGACACCTATACTAGCCAGTCGCCACGATTGGTGAATTACGTCAGCGTATGTCTAGCCACACATTCCCATGCGTACTACTGGATCTTTACTTGCATTTTTACTTAGTATGGTTAGCACCCTGTATTTATTTTATTTCTTTATTCAGTATTTACATTATATGGCATGTCATTTTTCTGTATCTTGTTACGTCCCACTGAGGACCTGGTTCCTTGCCAGATCTAGATGAGGCTTTCTACCCCACAGTGTACGGGCCTGATCAGGAGGCCAGATGTGCTACCGAGGAGGAGCTCGAGGAGATACCCTCAGAGTAGGCTTGACCCTAGATGCTGCTACCTGGAGATGGAGATGTTTTGATCAGATAGACATTGCTTAGTCTATCTGATTTTTCTGCGCTATTATCAGTATTTATAGTAGGCTTGTATTCTCACCAGTTGTGTACTGTATCAGACTCAGTTATATATATATATATTTCAGCACTTGCTTTTCTGACATTTTGTTGTGGATGAGATAGTTTTACCTGTTCTATACTTGTAGTATTTTAGGACAGCGTAGCACGTCCCTTTGGGTCCATCAAAGTGGATTAAGCCCTTAGTGACGTGTCAGCTGGCCAGTGACACGTGGCCTAGTTCCTGACATTTTGGGACTGGGACGTGACAACCAGTCATACAGTCCATCGCAAATTGTTAAAGATATATATAGGGAGCACCGTATACAAGTTAGTTATTCCAAAACATGGAGAGCCCGAGAGACAGCATTAGCTGAAATTAATGGTAGTTATGATGAGGCATACGCTAGTCTTGAGGAGTATTGTTATAGAATTATGGAGACAAATCCAGGTAGTACATATTTTATTAAAACTACCGAAAATAATAGCTTCCAACGAATTTTTATTTGTTTTAAGTCATGTATTGATGGATTTTTAAGTGGATGTTTACCAATTATTAGTACTGATGCTACATTTTTTTCGTCTAAATATCAAGGTATCTTATTTATTGCTTGTGCTCACGATCCTAACTATCAATTATATCCTATAGCTTATGTTGTTGCTGAAGGTGAGAATAGTGATTCTTGGTCTTGGTTTTTAAATTCTCTTAAAATATCTTTTGAAAGTTGTTTTAATGATTGGAGTACAATTTTATTTATATCTGACAAGCAAAAGGGATTAATAAATGTTGTTCGTGCTATTTTTCCTGCATCTCCTCATTTTTTTTTGTATTCAACATTTTAAACAAAACATGAAAAAAGTTACAAAAGAACCAGTATTTCAACGCTTGTTAGACTCGCTTGCTAGATCATATAATAAAACGGATGCAGAGAGTGTGTTTGATATAATTAAAGCCGAGAACATAGTGTTGTACGATTGGCTTATTGGTGTAAATGATGAAAGTCGTCGATTTGAACATTGGATAACAGCGTATGCTACTTGTCCTAGATTAGATATTAACACTTCTAATCTTGCTGAATGTTTCAATAGCTGGATTAAGAAATTACGATATAAGCCAATAACAATACTTCTCGATGGTATTAGAGCCAAGATTATTACACTTCATGACAATCGTAGAAAGTTTGCTGAAAATATAAACACAGATTATTGTCCGAAGATGTTAAAAAATATGGCTTCTATTATCAAAGAGAAGAACCACCTAGAAATATTAGCTATTGATAGTTATAAGTTTAAAATAATAGACCGGACAACAAGTAGAACCTATATTGTTCATATAACTGACAGATCTTGTACATGTTTTCGATGGTACCATACTTATATACCATGTATACATGCATATTTTGTTTGTAGATATTGCAATATTAGTATTGATAATTTTTATCCTACAGTAATTTCGACGGAAAACTTGAAAAGTGTATACGCGCCAAAAATGGAGCCAATTCCAGTTCCCTACGAGATCCAAGGTCCTTTGATAAGAGGACAAATTGGGGTGCCAGATGTAAGACGCAAAGCCGGAAGACCAAAGAAGAACCGCATCAAACCCCGAGATTCATCGACAAGAGATCTACGTTGCAGTAATTGTGGTGCTATGGGACACAACCGAAAAAGATGTACTAGTCAACCGAGAGATTAAAATAGAATTGTTCAATACCCAAATTTTGTAATAAAAAACCATTACAAATCATACAAAAAATTTAATCATACAATGTTACAAATTTTCTACTAATCCTCGTCCTCGTCTTGTTGAGTTTGGGTAGGCAGCGGTGCTGATGGAGTCGAAAAAAATTGTGTGAATATCTGGTAGCTTTCATCTCCAGCAGTCTGGCCACTCGGACCCGCTCCTGCATACTGGTAACTAGGGCCCGCTCCAGCATACTGGTCACTCGGGCCCGCTCCAGCATACTGGTAACTCGGGTCCGCTCCTGCATACTGGTAACTCGGGCTCCCTCCAGCATACTGGTCACTCGGGCCCGCTCCAGCAGTATTCCGCCGACGACGACGAGAGTGTCTCTGTCGTACTAAGCCGGTCGGATTGTCCGGTGGAAGATGGGATTGTGCTGGAGGCATTTTCGGTTCCCCTCCAATACCCAGATGCTCAACACGAGTCACAAGTTCCTCCATAAGACGACGAGTCACATGTTCCTCCATATGAGGTCGTTGTAAATGTTGCCGGTATACACCACTCTGAAATTTAAAACTTGTAAATTAATATATTTATCATATCTATGTGTATGTATTTTTGAAAGTATAATGAAGTCATACCAAATCATGCATTCCATCGACAAAAGTACGCATAGTAGAATCGTCTACGGATCTACTCTTGAACCTTTGCTCCTCGTAGTGGTATTAAATATCTAACACCAACGCTCCGCAAGGCTTACAACTAAATGAAGATCGTGGATTAAATATCTAACACGATCTATATAGTGGAATCCAAAGGATTCCACCAAAGCCTTTTGGACCGAATTTAGCTCCCACGTACGATAATTCCTTTCGGCCCGCCAATGTACATGGATCCGGGTTCGTAAACCATGATCATGGTCATATAACTATAAAAAATATATGCATTATATTTTGTGTGTAAATTTATATGCATTAATAAAGTAAACATATGCATTATAAAAAATATATGCATTAATAAATTTGGCAACTTGTAATTTCAAAAATTACCTCGCCAGTAAATATCTGACTAGAAATGTGGTCTTCACGTTGCTTAATAATAAGCGCGGTAGTCGGTCCGCCAGGAATACGACCGTCATTGCGGGTAGCCATCACCAGTAAATATCAGGAGGAGAAAGAGAATTGCTGTGATTAAGGAGGATAAGCTGTGAAAATAGTAGGAGGAGGAGGAGAATGTGTTGTGTGAGGAGTGTTTGGTGGGATGTTTATAGGGGTGAAATGTATCCGTTGTGCAACGGCTGGAAAGCAACGGTCAGCGCCCCGCCAACTGAGTTGGCGAGCGGCCTCTCGAGGAGAGCGCCCCGCCAACTCAGTTGCGAGATGCTCTCCAACTCAGCACCTCCCCAAGTCAGTTGGCGAGTGGTCTCCCTATCTGCAAATTCTTCCAACTTTTCTCTTTTTTTATAATTATATTATATTTTATTACTTTAAACGAAAAAATCCATAAAAAAAATTTCGTTCCCACAAACGAACTGTCTGCAAACAAGTCCCATCCATAAAAAGGAAAGACAGAGAACATAAAAAGCAAACAAGACAGTTGCATTGAACACACTTTTTTAAGCTTGTCTAAAAAAAGGATCTTTGATAAAGGCACTATAAAAAAGATTCGAAATTGGACCAATTTTTTGGATAGATTTTTCATTCAAAAAATTATGCAGAACTAGTCCAAATATTTATTAGGACTATCAAAATTTTAACAGTCTTTTTAATATGTTGGACTGTCAAAATTTTGACAGTTCTAAATAAAGTATGGAGTTCAATGGACTGTCAAAATTTTGACAGACCAACCTATTGAAAGAATTGTTAAAATTTTGACATTCTTAATAAAAATTTAGACTATCACTGAGTCATTTTTTAGTTAAAAATCTATAAAAAAATTTTGACAGTGCTAGTTTTTTTTTTTTTTTTTTTAAGTGTCTTTACACACTGCCTAAAAAAAAGGAGTACGAAATTGACCCCATAAATCAATTCCCACGTATGTGGAGTAGCTGCAAATCCAGTTTTAGCTGGCGTAGACAAATTTGGCACCGACATACCAACCGTATATCAACAACATGCAATTCATGCGGGTCTGAGCGGGAATCGAGTTTCGGGATCATCGATTTGATCATATTTCAACGGTCCGGATCATCTTATAGAATAGGAAGTACGGAAAGATTAATGTATTGTTTGCACCGACCTAATTTGAGGTATGCAAGGGTCCAGGAGAGTGTGCGGCTGATTTAGAAGAGAACGTTTGAGAACATCCACATCATTTTGTCTTCGTGTCCTTGTTCTCCGGTAAACGTTTTATTTCTTGGTTATAGTATATTCTCATTGTTCAGTGACTGTGGTGATCCATTGATGAATCGGTGGAAGGAATTGTCGAGGAGTGATTTATCATTATATTATAGTATTGTAGATTTTTTTTTTTTTTTGGATTAGACTCTTTTCTTTCTCGTGGTATTGAATTTCTTTATAAAAATTGTTGTGTTTGAGATTATGTGATTGGTGTAGTATTATGATTGTGCATTTGCAGGATTCTCGTTTTAGTTCAATCCTCACAAAGTAATTTCAGTTCTTTGGGAACAATAGAATTTCCTAAATTGATTAGGTCCCTATGATTAAACTCTACTACCAATATCTAAATAAGTTCATATCTTGGTTTGGATCTCTTGAGAGATAAAAATTAAACTGTTGAATTAAAAAAAGAGTATATATATGGTATGTTGTTTTTAAATACTGGTACGGTTTTAGGATCTGTTTGGTAATGATATTTTTATCAGATTTTGAGTATTTAATCGTTTATGAAAATTTTTGCTTGTTAATTTTTTTTAGGCATTGGTTTTGATCGGCTCAAAAACTCCTTGGATGGTTTTATAAACATTAAAAATCGATAAATTTTGTACGATTTTATTATTTATTCTATTTATATCCTCACTAAAAATATTTTTTTTTAAAAACCAATAAATATATAATTATAACTACTAATATCCTACCATATTTTTTCTTTCTCATATGCGTTTCTCTTCTACTTCTTCCAAACAATGGCTACTTTTTCGGTAAATTTTTTAAAAAAATCTCTCCAACTTTTATCGAGACATTTCTATTATTTCATGTGTTCATATTATTTTTAACAAATATGGACTTTTACATCCTGATCGAGGCGTGGACTGAGTGACAGTTCCCGCACTTGGGACTATTTTGTTTATATATGGACATATATGTAATTTTATTCGTGTAATTTTTTTTTAGAACCGTTTGTTAATGAATTACCAAACATGAGTTTGACTGGTTTAAAAACTGCTACTTAAAATCATCAAAAATCGGACCCCTCATAACCGCTCAGAGCATCCACAGTGAAAGAGGTTTCAAGTGCTACATTTTAACTTTAGTCAAATTTTGTAGCACTTGAATGCTGCAGTGGACACTTGTGTATACTTGAAAATTGTTAGAAATCTACGAGACACTCCAAATTTGGAGTGTGTCCTACCTCCTCTATATTAATTGCTGGGCCTACCAAAAGTAACCAAACATGAAAGAAAAATAAATAGAAAAAAAGAAAGAAAAAATGTTTGTCACGCTCCAGTCCCAAAATACGTAGGACTAGGAATACATAACACGCCCAGCCGTATGTATATGAACTCCAATATATGGAAATCATATACACACGTACGTTGTTCATGAATATTCAATCCACCAGTGGTAATATACTGTCACAACAAGTCACACACAATCTATATCTCATCCATAGCACAAATAATAAGTAGGAATAAAGAGCTGAATAATAACTGAATATCAAGATGAGTATCTAGTCTGATAGTCTGGTGGAAACAAATCCACTACAAAACGACTATACTGAAGTAGCAACAAAATCTCTAAACAGTGAAAATAAATCACAGATACTCTGAGGGTAAGTCCTCCTTAGTCAGGTAAGTAGAGTCAGGTCCATGTCCGTACTCCTGTGGATACTCCTGCTCGTCCATATCTGGAAAGGGACCAGGTCCTCAGAGGGACGTAACAAGATACATAATAACATGCCAATAAGTACTGAATATAAACATCCAATGGGTCGCCTAACCGTCTAAGTGAAATGCAATCTTGAGGACAACTTTGAGCGTATGAGAAGTGTAGGCTAGACATATGCTGACATAATTCACCAATCGTGACAACTGGCTAGTATATGCCACATATGCCCCCCAATACAAGGGCGCAAATGTATGTAATAACGTCCTACCGCTCTGAAGAACGGGGAATCTGCATAGTATATAACGTCCATATCACCCCGAAGAGTGTGGCATCCGTACTAAATATATCGACCATATCACTCCGTCGAGTGTGGCATCCATAGTAAAGGAAGTGGGGTGTCCCATACGCCTACTAGTAGTCTTCCCCGCCCAATGCTCTAAGCATGCAGCATCCATGACACGGTAAAACCTCTAAATAACTGCCAGGTCTACTAGCATACAAAGTTTCTATCAGCAGTTATCCTTATCCGTCGCACGACCTATACGTACCAGTGGCCAGCCGAATACAAGTCCGTGTCCTACATGTGACTCACACTCGTGTAAGAATAGTGTCATGGCCAATGAAACATAAAATGCCTCATAATAATGGGATGGTCTCATAAAGTAGGTCCAATAATCTACATAAAGAAATATGTTACGACGACATCGTCGTTGCACCAAGTTTCCTTGGACGCACCATTTATTTAGCAATAGATGAACTGAATAAGCAGAAATACACTATGCAGACAACATATGGAATGTAAATAATAGTACGATGGCAAGGTATACTTGCCGAGCAAAAGTTCTGTATAGTGCACGCCCAACACAGTGTTATGTTTGGTTTAAGAAGTGGGATTAGTGTTTGGGGAAGTTGTAATATATATAGAGATCAAGAGGCGGTGGGGAAACTTAGTGGTTAAGAACTACTGCCGCTGCTGTTTCTTTCTTTCATTGGTTTTGGTTTCGGTTGAGGAGAGTTTGGTAATAATAGGGATAAGAAGCGGTGGAATGAGGCGGTGGTGTTGCTGCTGATATTTTTTCTCACACGCGCGGAATATGGAGCAAAGTTAATTTTTGCTACTGCTGCTGTTGATATTTTCTACGCGGGTTCGGGTGCAAGTGGGTAGTGGGTTTAAGCGGGTAGGGTAGAGGCTAAGGGGTTAACGGTTTTGGTAGAGATCCAATAGGAATTATATATATATATATATATATATATATATATATATATATATATATATATATATATTCACAGAAAATTTCTACAAAATTATATTGGTGCACACCATTAAGCTAGTAATTGTCCAAAGGGTCTCCTACATGGAATAAATTAGGAAAAATTTATAATGGCTCCATAAATCCTCTAAATGCTCAAACACCTCAAAATAAAATCTAATAAAAATCTATTCTCTCTATTTAGCTCATAACTATAGGTTTAAAATAATTAATAAAAATAATTAATACGGTTTTCAGAATTAGAGTTCTTACAATATTACCAAATATGAAAGAAAAATAGAGAGAAATAAGAAGGAGAAAAAAAAGAAAATTAATTTGGAATGTACCATTGTGTACAAATATCATGAAGACAAAAAAAAAAAAATTATAATTTTTTTAATAATTTAAAGTATGTGTTTGGAGTATTTCCACTGTGAATGCTTTCATAACCGGTACTCTAAAAATACCTCATAATTGCTACTCTTATAATTGACAAACATGTCCTTAGTGTGAGACATATCATTTCTTATTGCGGTATAATATGTTTACTAGTAAACGCAGATGAACCAAGAACCAAATACCAATTTTTTTTTTACGATAATAACAAAGTTTATTCGTACAAAATTATCAAATTAATAAGAAATAGTGCAGGGACCTATGTGAAAATCCTCTACTTTTATGGTACTTTGCAATATATGCTCCTAATCTTTTAATTACAAATGGACCAAGAACCAAATACCAACCTTAATATCTTTCTTAATAAGTTTCTAATTTTTTTAATTACTTTGGGATAATTTAAACTGCAATATATGTTTCATCCCTTATGGGTGTTTGATATGTGATATATTATATAATCAAAGATTCTATATTTTTGAGAATTAAATTTTAAGTGATCAATTTAAAAAAAAATTATATTTACTTTGGTGATTCTCGAGAAAAGAAAAAAACAAAAAAAAACAAAAAAAAAACAAATTTTTTATTATGAAAACATAAAAAAAGAAAAATGAACAAAGACACTGAAAAAAAAATCCGAATAGAACCAGAAAAACTGAAAAAAGGGAAAAAAAGGAAAAAACGAAAGGATAATTAGAAAGATCTAATAATTGAGACTAGTATGGATAATTAGGAAGATCTCGTAAGAAAAAATTCAAGAATTTTGTCGAACAGGTATATATGCAAAAGAAAAAAAATCTATACTCTTATTTAGTCAACAAAATCAACGGCTTAAATTTGACGCCGCAGTCAAAAGTGGAAAAAAAAATCAAAAAAAATCACACAGAAAAAACAGCAGTAACATACGCAAACATGAGAGCGAGAAATTATTTTCACCGTAATTACAACGTGGCGCCAAACTATTGGTTAACGTGCTCTATTTACTTAAATCTCACGATGGTGGTCCTTGTACTTTCTCATTTGGCGTTTATGCCGAATTTGTCCTCAAAACAGCAGCAAATTCCCGACGACTCTTTTATCTTGAAGAAGAAGAGTATAGATCTAAATTAGGGTTAGGGTTTCTTCCTCTTTCTACAATTGGAGGAGATCTCGATCGGTTCAGTGAGTTTTTTCTCCGTCTCCTTCTTGTTGGATTTTAATGGCGGGTTCGTTGGTGGACCGGGCGACGAGCGACCAGCTGATCGGTCCGGACTGGGCAATGAACATCGAGATCTGCGACATACTCAATCGCGAGCCTGCGTATGCTTTTAGATTCTCTTCCCTTCCGATTTCATTTTTTCTTAATTTCTTTGTCTAATAATCGGTGTAATCTGATTGAAGTCTTGATTCGTTCATGGAGATTTACTTTCAATGCTATTGAGTGAAGAAAATTGGAATTTTTGGGTTGTTTCTGTGAGGAAGGATAAGTTGGATTTGCTGATGATCACTGAGCTGAGTTCAAGGACGTAGGGTCTAGAACTATATTAGAAGAAAAAGGTGATTTTTTTGGAGTTTGGATGCCATAAGGTTAACGGAATTTGGAGCATCCGTATGCTTTTGTCATGTCTAATATGTGTCGGACATGGCACCGTTGGGACTGAAATGAGGAAACCGTTCTCCCAAACAAAGAAGCTGCGAGGGAACAAAATAAACAACGTAGAAATTAATTTGCCAAAATCACAAAAAACTAAAAACGCAAACACAACGATTTTTACGTGGAAAATCATAACGGAAAAAACTATGGGACGATCAAAGTCAATCCCGAAAAACCTCCACTATTGAGATAAGAAAGTACACCTGACTCATTACCGGCTTCTCACCGATCCAATCACCACAACTACTTTGATGCTGAAAACTCGATTACAGACTCACGAAGAACAAAGAGACAACAAGAAAATTATCCGAACATTCTTTCATTCGAAATAGCCTTCAATCCTCTCTCTCTCCAAAAGTTGTAAAGACTTGATCTCCTCTCTGATAGATTAGATCTGCTCTCCTTTTAGGGGTTTAGGAAACACCTACATATGATCCCTCAAATTTGTAGAAAATTTGAACCATTGATTTGATCCAACGGTGTATAAAACATCCAAGAACTCGCACAGCCCCGACAAAACCGAACTCGGACCGAGTTCAGTTTTTCGTGCCAGCACAGTTCTGTCCTATAGGGACCGAATTAGGACCGAACTCGGTGGAGAACCTAGTTCAATGATGATTCTGCACGTATTTCGTGTGTATCTTACGGGAGGATTTAAAAAATCTCGCGATTTAACTTGGGTCCGAACTCTGATATTTCTGGGTAGAATCTCAGACTGCTCTCTGCTCTAAACTTCTGCTCCGATACCTGAGCTTCTCCGACACAAGGATGCCGCTCGTCGCACTCCCCGAACTTCTCCGACACACGGATGACGCTCGCCGCACTCCGGAGTATTCTCCACGTAGGTTGGAAACTCCATCCAACACCAACATATCTTTCCATTTCCAACTAGGTAGAGGAGTTCGTTATCCCGATGATCCACCTACAATACACGAACTTTTTCCTTAGTAGGCCCTTCGTGAGCATATCCGTCCCATTGTCCTCTGTGTGAACCTTCTCAAGCGTCGCGTCCTTCGCCTCAAGCATATCTCATATCAAATGATACAGAGTTGCAATAAGTTTGGACCGACTATGAAACGTCGGGTTCTTGCCAAGATAGATTGCACTCTGGCTATCGCAAAGCAAAACATTCTGCTCTTGCTTAAGTCTCATTTCCTGCAGAAACTTCTTCATCCATAATAACTCCTTGCAAGCCTCCGTCGACGTATTAAACTTTACCTCTGTCGTAGACAAGGCAACACACTTCTGCAACCGCGACCGCCACGAAACCGCCTCACCAACAAACATTATCATATAGTCCGAAGTCGTTCTCCTCGTGTATACATCTCCAGTTAGATTAGCGTCAGTATATCCGACCAGCTTTGGTTTGTTACCACCAAATGAAAGCTTTCAATCAGTAGTGCCCTGAAGGTATCGTAAAATCTACTTGACCCCACTCCAATATATCCTTCATGGATTGGAAAGATACCTGCTAACTATGCCAACTACGTGAGCAATGTCTTGTCTTGTACACTCCATGGCATACATGAGACTTCCCATAGCTGAAGCATATGGAACCCGTCCCATATCTTTCTTTTTGTCATCGGTAGATGAACACTGCTCCGCAGTGAACTTAACGTGATCTGCAAGGGAGTTAACTCACTTTCGTCGATCCGTCCATCCCGAAAAGCTGAACTACCCGGTGAATGTACTTCTTTTGGGACAAGTAAAATGCTTGGACTCTCTCTGCTGATCTCCATCCCAAGAATAGTCTTCGCTGCGCCCAAATCCTTCATAGAGAAGGCTACGCTCACTTGGCGCTTCAACTTCGCTATCTTGGTATTATTACAACCCACCAATAGTATATCATAGAATGTTGAAATTATCCTTGATAAAATACTTCACAAACACACAATGATCCGAAGTCGTACGTGTATAACCATGCTCTCCTATAAATGACTCGAACTTTCTGTACCACTGTCTCGGGGCCGGCTTTAAACCATACAAGCTCTTCTTACCGACAGACTAAATGTGACTTGTCCTGCTCACAGAATTTCTCTAGTTGTTCCATGTATAACTCCTTTAAATCACCGTGGAGGAACGTCGTCTTCACGTCCATCTGCTTAACCTCTAAGTCGAAACTGGCTGCCAACGCTAGTACCACCCGAATAGATAACTTGGCGACCGACGATAATGTTTTATCTAAATCCACGTCCTTCCGCTGATTGTAGTCTTTAACTACCAGTCTCGCTTTGTATCGAGGGCGAGTAGTATCTTTCGCCTGCTTCACTTTGAACACCCATCGATTCTTCAGAGCCTTCTTGTCCTTTGACAGCCGCACTAGCTCATAAGTGGAGTTTGCCTATAAGGAACTCGTCATGCATCTACTCCTATATGTATTCGTCTTCCATCGCCTCTGCGGAACTTTCGCGCTCTCCTCCGTCAGTTAATAGCACATACTCACCCGACGAGTACCTCGTGGATGATCTCGACTCTCTCGTGCTCCTCCTTAACGGAACCTCTGGTGTTGGCTATATATAGATAGCCTCGTTCCCTTCAGGAACTGCCTCCTCGACATGCTCATTCTCCTGAGGGCCACCCCAACCACCATCAGCAGACTGATGATCAAGGTTGGAAGCATCTCTGTATACTGGCTCTTCTATAACTGGATTCTCTACAGTGTCCTCTGGAAATAGCTCGAAGCGTGATGACTCTAATTCAGGCAATTTCTCAGCCTCAAAAGGCATATCGGAATCCTGAGTATTGGTCATGGTCTGATCCTTGACGAATACTACATCCCTGCTTCTATAAAGTTTTTCTACCGGGTCGTAGAGTCTATAGCTAAATTCATTCCGACCATAGCCGACAAAAATGGGATGGTCGGGATTTGGCTCAAAGGCCTGACAACAAAATACTCGAAAGTGATTGTATGACGGCTCATTGCCGTACTATAATTTGTTAGTCACATCACCCTGCAAATGAGCACTAGGAGAAATAATAACACAAGCGACAATGTTGAGAGCCTCACCCCAATAATTGTTCGGTAAGTTTGCTTCTGACAGCTAGTATTGAGCCCTCTCCATTAGTGTCATGTTCATGCGTTCCGCTACACCATTGAGCTGAGGTGTCTTTGGTGGAGACTTCTGGTGTCGAATCTCTTGCCCTTTGCAATAAGCATCAAAGGAACCAATGTATTCGTCGTCATTGTCGGGCCGAACACACTTTAAATTCTTGTCCGTCTCCCTTTCAACAGTCTTGAAACTTTTTGAAAGTAGGCAGCACCTGATCTTTGGTCTTTATACCATACACTCAAACTTTCCTGAAACATTCATCATTAAAAGTCACAAAATAAGAAGCACCACCAATAAATTTTATCTTCATAGGACCACAAACATTTGAGTGAACTAACTCGAGCAATGCATGCTTCCTTGATGTTGCGTGACTTTGGAAAGACATCCTATTTTGTTTTTTCGCCAAACAGTGCGTGCATCTCTCCAACTTTGTAGACTTGAGTCCCAAAATCACTTTTCTGTTCAACAAGTAGCTCATTTTCTTCTCGATGATATGACTAAGCCGCCTGTGCCATAAATCAGTAGACGCATCATTGACTGCGTTCACGTCCTGTGCCCCACATGCGCTCTCTTCAATATAGTAGAGACCAGACTTCTTGTTTCCTATGACAATCACTATAGAATCCCTGGAAAGATTCTACTGACCGTTCCCAATGAGATTGAATAATTTCTCATCATTCAACCTTCCAACCGACATCAGGGTTCAAACGGATATCAGGGACATATGGATATCAGGGACATGAAGAATATCTTTGAGAACAAGAATTGCACGTCTTGGTTTTCAAATGCACATCTCCAATAGCAAAAGTTTTTGGCTGATCTCCGTTGTCCATCTTCAACACTCTCCAGTTTTCTGTTGTGTAAGTGATAAATAGTGCCCTGTTGTGAGATACGTGCGTTGAAGCCTCTGAGTCCACCAGCCAAGAATTGTCATCGCATACGAGGTTCAAAAGTACCTTATTACCAACAATGATCACATCGTCTCCATATGCCGATGTAGTCGCTGTTGTGTTCTCATTCTGCTTCCCCTTGTCGCCCTTCTTCTCTCTTTCAAACGAAACAGTTTCGTTTGATGTGGCTCTTCTTGCCGCAATGATAACACTCAGAATCCTCATACCGATCATTGGGCTTTCCTTTGCTTTTCTCTCCTACCGTTCGGACCCCTGCTTTTACTCCTACTGCGGCTCTCTGAAACGAGCGCTTTTGGCTAACTCCAGACTAACTACATCTTTTGGAGCAGAAGCAATCATGGACACTCGTACAATTTTTTATGAGTCTAACAACGTACACAACACCCATAACCCCTGAACTTTGTCGTTGAACTTTACTCCTGTAGGAGCATGAAAAATCTCTACCATGTGCCAACAGTAATTAAAGGCCATGCGCCGCAGTGATCAAGTCCCCTGCGCCATAATGATATAGTGTCATGCGCCAGCAGTGCCATGCGCCACTAAGTAACTAGTGTTTCCATGCGCCAGCAGTGCAATGTGCCACTAAGTAACTAGCGTCCGCATGCGCCAGCAGTGCCATGCGCCACTACTCCCTCAAGCATCCCCATGCGCCAAGCAGAAGGACACTTCACGGATGTGCCGTTGCAGTTCCTGCTGTTATCTCCTCCATGCTTCTGTTTAAAGTATTCTGAACTTAAAAAATTTACAAAGTTTAGAAACTTTGAAGGAGATCTTATAGAAGCATGAAAATCATATAAGCCGCATAGAGCTGGTGCCCCTTCAAAATAAAAGCAGGCCGCAGAGGAGCCACATAGAGCCTATGCGGCCCGAACAACCAAGGAGTTGGAAGCCGCATAGGAAAAATCTATGCGGCCTGAACAACCATGAAGTAAGGGGCCGTATGAGATCCCCTGACACGACATTCAATGTCTGTCAGAAGTTTTGACACACTACTCATCACCCAGAGCGTTTCGAGAATCGTGAGAGAGGCGACGACTCATAAAAAGGTGGAAAGTCACATCAGTGCATTAATAACTTCGTCAGATGTGCCATGCCACATGTTCCCTCATAAGCGGCTATGGCCCTATACGGTCTCGTCATCATGCGGCCAAAGTGTCCATTCGACCAAGGCCAGACGAGAGATTGCATGCAGCCACAATGCCATGTGACCGAAATGTCCATAAGACCAAGGCTAAAGGAGAGCACATATGCTGCTACGACTCTATGTGTCCACGACACCATGTGTCTCTCAGCTTGCAAGATCTTTCCGTTACAATCGAAATGATCTTCACACAGTTAGTGCTATTATGTGTCCAGCTGACCAAGTCACGCACGCAACGGAGTTGAAAACAACCCAGAGATATTATCAACAACATATCCCAACCGAGGCCATATGGCAGCATGTCCGTGGTATGCGGCTACAGTTTTAACCGTATTATGTTGAAGGAGCCTTATGCGGCCACCAAACAAAGGCATATGCGGCACTTATAGCCTATCAGCATGGTGGCTATAAATAGGAGCAACTTGGACGTTCCCAGGATCCTATTTTTAGAGACCTACCCCCCCTCCCCGGCGAGCTACGTACGTGCACACAAGCTCAAGAGAGAAAAGCGAAGAGAGCATCCTTATTCCCTCGTCGGTCCGTCAACGTTGTAAATGAGTCGCTGCAGTACTCGATCTCCGTCGCACATTTCCAGATCAAAAATATTCTACTTAGATTTTATGTATATGATTTTCTTGTACTTTTTGTTTGTTAAACAAAATTTTTCCAAACTTACACCGATGGCAAACAAGATGACGACTCTGCTGGGGACATCCTTCTCCTCTGATGAGAAGGTCGTGACGCAGTCCGACTCGTCGAAGTTGGGTTTGACCCAGAAGATGCTGGTTGTATGCTTCGACCATCAAGCCTTTGAGGAAATGCTCTCTGAGGACGGCGCTTCATTAAGGCTGGCAAAGCCTAAGAAGACTCGCAGGACATGGGTTGCAAAGGCCGCTGTACCTCATACAACTGCGGAGCATGCACTCCCCGTCTCTCTCCTTGTTGCTGAAGACGCATATCACGCGTCTACCCAGGCTGTCCTTGGTTATGCTGCAACCTTTGCTGAGAAAAAATTGCTCAGCACCCAAACTCTGGCAGAGAAAAACACTAGGATGTTAGAAGTTCGGGTGCTGATGCACGTTCTATGCTGCCACAACTTAGGCCGCATAAGAAGGATTATGTGGCACCGGTCGGCAGCCGCAGGTAGATGGCCGCATGCGGCCAGGACAAGAACAGAAGCTCTGTCTTCGACCGAATCTCACGCAGCGTTGACTCCATGCGACATATTGAGAAAGAAGAAAATTCAAACTTTGACTCTTCATACTATGCACTTTGCGTGCTAGAACGAGGAAGTCTACGACAGTGCGAACTCGCCAAGCTCAAGCAACTGCTCATCCGGCAGACCGTCAGCATGCACCGTTAACTGTTATGCGTGTCCCTGACGGAAAGCTGTATAAAACCGACCCATGTGTCCAGCCCGCAGCGACAAACGGACTGGGTCGGTCTTGAAAGTCTTCCACTAACGACCCGAAGAAAGTTCTTGTACGAACCCCAAGCCAGGGAGCAAAGACAACGCCCACAAACCCATGTGCTCGGTGTACCCTTGCTCATAACGAGGGTGTAAAGCTGAAGCACCCCTCGATCGACTTGCGCAACGTGATGAATCACAAGCGCAGAACGAGAAAGATAACTACGGCATGTGAGGTATCCTTTCCAGGATGTCACTGTGCCAACGTCGTCATCAACTGCTGCTGTGCCAAGGTAGTAGTACCTGTAGATAGGCAGTCGACATTTCAACGACTGCAACCAAGAGCACCCATCCGGCAGCCTTCCGGAGACCAGGTACAACCACCGGAGGAGGAGCTGCTCTTCGCCTCGTGTTATTTTGCCTGAAAATTCCCCTCCACAAGGGGAGGTCGGAAATCCGGCACCTCCTATCCCCCACTCTCGGTCAGTGGGTCGAGAAGACGGGTCCAGGGAAGACGAACAACAGTACCTGCAGAAGGAGTTTTCCTGGGCACCTGTTCAAAGAAGAAATTGTCAGCGGCTGGGGGTAGTTCTTCCTCGAGATCCCAGACAGCTTTGCAAGCTGGGGGTAGCAATCCTCCAGGACTGCAATAACCCGACGTTCCGAAGAGAGAACGATCCCTAACGAACAGACGCCGTGAACCCTGGGGGTAGCAACTCTCATCCAGAAGAAGCAGCTTCCTACGCTGGGGATAGTGTTCCCTCTGATTCCAAAGAGGATGTAACACTGCCAACTTTCCCTGAGGATCACTTACTACAAGAGTTCGAGGTGGAAAGTGTAACATCTACCGTCCCATCCATTTCTCCTCATGTGAGAACCGTATACATGACATGAGACGAGCACGAAGGCCCCAACGATCGACAGCGCCTCGAGGCCATGATGTTGACCGTAAGTGCGTCGATGCAAGCCTTGACCCAGGCAATGCTGGAGATCAAAGCAAACATGGCCTCCCAACTAGCAAGGGCCTCTGGTCAAGCAAGTCTGGACCCCGGGACCAACGGGGATTCAAATGCAACCGCTCCACCCGCTGGCGGTAATCGTTCCCTGCCAGGATCGTCTGCTCTTCCGCAGTCGATGGAGCCCGGAAAGCAATACGGGAGGTACGAGAACTCCGGGTCCGCCTAGACTCAATGGGCAATCGGGACTCAATGCGCGAACTCGGGATTCGACAACCGTATCCCCCTCGAGTGGAGAGATGTACCGTACCCGCCCAAGTACAAGCCTTTTAACTTGACTCCATTTGATGGGAAGACATCTCCCAGTCAATTCATGAGTTACTTCGAGATGGCAATGGGGCATCTGCTTCGCAACGATGCCCTCCTAACCAAGCTTTTTGTCGGGACATTGTCTGGAGTAGCCTTCGATTGGTTCTGCAGCCTCCAAGACAACTGCATTTCGTCGTTTGACAATCTCAAAGGTCTTTTCCTTGCTCGATTCTACGACGGGAGGAATGACATGACGATGTCCTCTCTAATGGACATCACGCAAAAAGAGCGAGTATGTACGGGAGTACATCGAGCGGTATAGGCAAGCGGCGCTGAAGTTATCCTCCGGTAATCCTGAGTCCAAGCTGATGGACACCTGCCGGAGAAATCTCCTTCCCACGATTACTCTGGATGGGTGACTCAGTTTAAAGACTGGACGACGTTCATCATAAATGCTGTCTGTGCTGAGAAGAAATTGAAGGACGCCCGCCTCTTGGAAATATAGATCTCCGTCGCTAATGATAGGTGAAAATATCCTTACAACAACAACAACAACAACAATAGCGCCCGGGATAGCAAGGGGAAGCGGGCCCTTATCGCCAATATAACCAAGAAGTCCGAGCAAAAGTCTGCAACAGCTCCGAAATCGAAAGAAACTTATTCTTTCGAAGATGATGACGTCATGGCAATCTTTGACGTGCTAATGAAGGGAAACAAGCTTCGGCTCTCCAACGTCTAGCGCCCTGATGAGGCAGTCGATGTAAATAATCCGAAGTACTGACACTATCATCGATATGTCCACCATGCGATGCGGGATTGCTACATACTGAAGCGGTACATCCAGCGTCTGCTCGACACCAAGGTCCTCACCTTGGACTTCGATGACAAAACAATTGCCGCTAATATGGTATCTCTCCAGTTCGGTAACTTTTCGGCAACGGAAGCCCTAGACGGAGTGATCCCGATCCCCAGGGCAACAATGGAGGTTGTCAATCTTCCGCCAGCTCGTGACCAAACAGTCGGACTGATACCTCTCACCACATCACGGGGGGAGGTCATGTGGGTTCATCCAGATCTTGCTCTAGACTTGATGCAATAGGCAGCACCTTCCGCCACCAAGTCCAAGGGTAAGAAGTCCAAGTCCTGCTATTCGGTTTCTCTCCCTTCCGAAGAAGCTATAGCAGGAACGAGGTCAGGCCTAGCGTACTAACGAGAATACGACATCCCTGAAGATGGTGCGCTCCCAATCGCGGCACCTACAACATCCGATCCAGGTCCACCCCAGCCTTCTGCAGCGGACAAGTCCAAGCAGAAAGAAAGTCACTTTGACAAACCGCTGGGCAAAGATACAGCTCAGGGGATGGAGAAGTCCTACAACTTTGACATCTTGGCATAACTGGCCAATACTCCAACGAAGTTGTCACTGTTCGAGCTTCTCCGACTCTCCAAAGACACTCGGGTTGCTCTGAGTGAGGCATTGCAGAGGGTTGCTCGGAGTGAGGTATTGCAGAATGTCGACACCTACCGGGTGCAGATCAAGCCGCCAGCTGAGAATCCTGCCGCATGCGTCCACTGCAATAATGTGATGAAGGCGATACCCAACATCACGTTCTCGCAACAAAACATGTTGCTAAAGAACAATATGCACGATCTTCCTCTGTATTACACATGGTACATTGGCCCCATCAAGGTAGACCGGATGCACATCGACCCCGGTTCGACAATCAGCATCATCCTGCGGAGTCTGCTTCAGACCTTGGGCATCCCGATGCATCGGCTGGCAGCAACCAATACTGCCATCAGTGACTTCAACACAGGGAGGAGCTACTCTGGGCAAGATTCGCTTGAAATGTCATATCGGCGATTTGAAAACAGAGGTCAGCTGCTACGTCATAGACGTAGACGTATCCTACAACGTCCTGTTGGGACGTCCGTGGATACATCAGTACATGATTGTACCGTCGACCCTGCACTAGTACTTGAAGTACGTGGACGATCATGGCGTTGTCAAGATAGAGTTTGCCGACGATCCATTTAAAGTGGTTGAGGCTTATTACTCTGACTCGATCCTCTACAAGCAAGTCCACAAAGATGAAGGTGGCAATTATGCCGACGATGAGGCACAGACTGGGACATCGGATGAGCCCTTGAGAGTCCATCTCAAAGCACGCGCTCCCGACACAGCCCCTCCCCTCATGGTGTAACTGCACAGGAAAGCACCTGAACCTCTGGTCGTTCGCCTTCGTAGACCGTGTCGACCGTTGAAGGAAGATCCGGCACCTATTACGACTTCCGAACTCTAGTGGTAAAGCTTCGCATGAGACCTCTGAAGCCGTCGCTCGCACTAGGGGTAGATCTCGGGAAGGACGAACTGGAGGAGTACGTAGCCGCTAATGCTAACGTCCCTTCTCTTGACGATGTAATTCTTAAGATACCTTATTTTATGAATAAATGGTTATTTTTGAACTACTCAGATGTTGCATATCTAAGCACATTGTATTCCATTGAGCACGGTCTAGGCCTGCACCTGCATACATAGGTGACTACCACCTGTGCAGTGAACCGAATTCTCCCGTCAAAACTCCTACTTCATAGTTCCAGTAGAGTGGAAAGTTCCAAATCCTTCGTCCCAGAGGAACTGGAGCCAGAACCCGACACCGGCAAAATACCATTTCACCGGTACAACTCTCAAACCAAGCACCTTATCCAAAAGATGAGATACGATCTGAAAGCCGCTAGAGGCTTGAACTATGGCAAAGGCCGACGGCTGCCTCTGCGTCTGCATGCTCCTGCAGGCAAGTCCGATGATTACTACCATAAGACCAAGCATGGCCTAGGGTACGTCACGCCTCCCACAACCCCGAAGGCTCGGATGAAGAAGATGAGTTACACTCTCAC
Source organism: Iris macrosiphon (assembly GCA_036927795.1). NCBI lineage: Eukaryota > Viridiplantae > Streptophyta > Magnoliopsida > Asparagales > Iridaceae > Iris > Iris macrosiphon. The sequence goes on along the minus strand of JAYESA010000005.1, from coordinate 18,030,423 downwards.
TCTTCAGAATCTTCCGCTTGGGACTCCGATAAACAAACGTTGTCTGCCAACATGGTATCAGCTGACTCTTTGAAGTAAAACCGTGGGCCCAACGTCTAGACTCACAATGGGAGATGCGGTTTGAGCAACGGGAACCTCCCACTGAGGACGAAGTCGTACAAATCGATCTGGGCGACGAATCCTCCCTTAAACCTATTTTCGTCAGCAAAAGTCTGTTCGATGAGGATCAGGAATCCCTACTACAGCTTGTCAGGGAGTATATTGATGTCTTTGCCTGGAGTTACCAAAACATGTCGGGACTGGACCCCCAAATCGCGGTCCATAAACTTAACATCTTGCCAAACGTTAAGCCGGTCAAGCAACAACAACGACGGTTCCGGCCGGACATCATGAATGCAATCGAAGCTGAAGTCAACAAGATGATAGCTAGTGGCTTCATCCGCGAGGAACAACATCCGGATTAGGTAGCCAACATCATGTCCGTGGTAAAAAAGAACGAAAAAATTCAAATCTGCATTGACTTTTGTGATCTAAACGCGGCATGTCCTAAGGACGAGTTTTTCCTTCCGATCATAGATATAATGATCGACAATACTTGTGGCTTCGAGCGCATGTCCTTCATGGACGGATTCTCAGGCTACAATCAAATCAAGATGTTTCCTGACGACGAGAAGCATACATCGTTTCGAACGCCGAAAGTAGTATACTGCTACACAGTCATGTCATTCGGTCTGAAGAACGCAGGTGTTACATATCAACGAGCTATGAGCACCATATTCCGTGAACATCTACGCAAGACAGTGGAGTGTTATGTTGATGACATCGCCGTCAAGAGTCACTCTAAAGACGATCACCTCCGAGACTTGAAGAATGTGTTCGACCTGATGCGTGCGCACCAGCTCAAGATTAATGATACACAATTCTTTCTGGGAGTCTCCAGCGGCAAATTTTTGGATTTTGTCATAACTTCGAAGGGTATTCACGTAAACCCTGACAAGGCTAAAGCAATCCTTGAAATGCACCCGCCGAAGAACCACAGAGAACTTCGTGGCCTTCAAGGAATACTGGCATACATCAGGAGGTTCATATCAAACCTCTCTGGACGTTGTTAGCCGTTCACTCAGCTTATGAAGAAGGGAGTCTCCTTTGTCTGGAACGAAGAATGCTAGCGCTCCTTCGACGACATCAAGGAGTATCTCATGAACCCTCCAATATTGGTGGCCCCCGTTGTGGGAAGACCCTTCTTGCTATATGTGCGGACAATGGATCACTTACTCGGAGCTCTACTAGCCCAGAAAAGTGATGCGGGTCATGAACAAACCATCTACTATCTCAGCAGAATGATGGCCGGCACGGAGCATAGATACAATCCCATTGAGAAGGAGTGCCTCGCTCTGGTCTTTGCCATTCAGAAGATCCGACATTACGTGGGAGGACAAACCATCCATGTGATATCGCGAGTTAATCCTCTCAGGGTCCTTATGACTAAACCCGGAGCGCTCAGCTCTCCCCTAGCCACGTGGGCAATACTGCCGTCGCCGTACATGGTATTTGTCCCACAAAAGGACGTCAAAGGCCAAGCATTGTCAGATTTTCTGGCAGCCCATCCTGTAACGTAAACCTTGAAGCTCTACGAGAAGATACCATATGAAGTAACAGACTCCAACATGACGAGCTCGGAGGTCGTTTGGCGAATGTTCTTTGACGGTGCTTCAAGAACAGGGCCCAAAGACGATATCGTTGCTGGAGTCAGAATAGTATTAATCTCCCCATACGATTTGGTCATCAACCGCGCTTACTCCCTCACAGAGCCATGCTCCAACAATGTGGCAAGGTACATCACTCTCGTCATTGGGCTCAAACTCGCTAAACAAGTAGGACTAGACTACCTGGAGGTCTACGGCGATTCCAAGCTGATAGTCAGTCAGGTCCGGGGCGAGTACGCGGTTTGACACGAATACTTGATTCCCTACCACCAAGCCGTGCTTGGAATAATCTCCACCTTCGAGGGGTTCTTCATAGAGTACGTCCCTCGACTGCAAAACATCGAGGCTGACGTCCTGGCCGGCCTTGCTGCCTCCATGGCAGTCCCGGTGAAAACCTATCAGCTGATCACAGTGGTCGGTCAAGAGCTGGTCTGCCCGAAAAATAATCTTTGCATGTGTCTAAGCTACACAACACAAGTAGACGCCGGCATCAAAGAATGGAGGCTCTCATTCATCGATTACGCAGTTTGAATTCTCCCCGAGAACCCAAATGAAGCCACTTCCATCAGAAGACGTTCTCTCCGGTTCTATTACGATACGGCTACCAAAATGCTGTATCGTCGTTCCTACGATGGTCTTCTGCTACGATGCCTATCGAATGCAGAATCTAAGCAGGCTCTCTGCGAGGCTCACGATGGGGTTTGCGGTGCCCATCAATCCGGACCCAAGCTACAGGACCGTCTCCGGAGAATGGATTACTATTGGCCGACAATGGTAGCGGATGCTGTTAACTATACGAGGAAGTGCCAAGTGTGCCAAATCCACGCAGACTTTATCCACCACCCTCAGAATTCCTACACCCAACGGTTGCATATTGGCTGTTTGAAACATGGGAAATGGACATTATCGGGCCAATCGGTTCACCTTCTTCTAAGGGACATCGGTTCATCTTAGCTATCACCGACTACTTCTCCAAGTGGGCGGAAAATATTTCACTCGCTGGAGTAAAGACCTCAAACGTGATCAGCTTTGTCAAGCATCACGTCATATACCGCTTCAGCCTGCCACTAAGGATCATCCACGACAATGGTCCACATTTTGCAAGTCATATTTTCTACCAGTTTTGTGACAAATCGAATCCAGAACGTGGCCTCGACTGCCTACAACCCAGCAGCAAATGGCCTGGTGGAAGCATTCAACAAAACCATTATAAAGCTATTCAAGAAGTTCGTGTCATCCAATAAGCTCGACTGGAATGAGAAAGCTGGGTGAATGTCTCTGGGCCTATCGCACAATGGTCCGGACACCTACTGACAGTACGTCATTCTCCTTGGTTTACGGAAGCGAAGCGGTCCTCCCACTCGATATCCAAATTCCATAATTCCGAGTGGCTTTTTCCATCCGATTGACCGTTGACGACAATCATCGCCGACGGCTACAAGAGTTAGAAGCACTCGACGAGAAACGTCTCTTAGCTCAACAACGCATTGAACTGTACCAAACACGCCTCTCAGGTGCCTTCAATAAACGGGTCAAGGAGAGAACTTACCAAGTGGCTGATCTCGTCTTGACTGTAAAAAGACTGATGGTTATGACCCACAAGACGGCTGGTAAATTCCAACCTAAATGGGAGGGCCCGTTCATCGTGGAATCTGTGTTCTCCAACGGCGCCTACCGGCTCGCAAAACCTAATGGCGACTTGCTCATGATGGCTATCAACGACAAGTTCTTCAAAAAGTACTATGTTTAAGCTAGACTTGTACTCCCCTTATTAAGCTAGACTTGTACTCCCCTTATTATCAGCAGGACAATCAAACTATATGTTGTTTTCTCCAGCAGGTGCACAATACGCAACCTCTTTCCACAAAACCTTGATAAAAGCCATTATATGTATTCATGAGTCCGAAATACGCAACAGATAATGGATCCTCAAGAGCTCCCCAGTGGAGGAATTCTCAGGTCTATCCACACTTTCGGGTAGACCACTCATAATCAGTTCTCTTGGACATTAGTTCACGTCCACATCACCTCTGAACTACTGTTCTAACAGTTCTTTCCAGCTGGGTTTGCCATGTCCATATTACCTCTGAGCAAACCTCTCTATATGACTAACGATTGCCACGTCCATAATACCTCTGATATCGGTCGTCATCTAAAGTTATCACCCGTATTTAACTCTAAGTACGTCAACGGTGTTAAGGCCACAAAATCTATCATGTCCATATCACCTCTGTTAGGGTTCCGTTTCGAACTTATTATTTGCACTCAGGTGCGCAAGAAGTAATGTGACCACAAAAGCTATCACGTCCATATAACCTCTGATAGGGTTTCGTTTTGAACTTATTACTTGCACTCCAGTGCGCAAGAAGTAATATGTCTATCAAAGATCCCCCAGTGGGATGTCCTCAACAAAAGCAAACAGTTCACGTCCATATAATCTCTGAACTATGAGCTGCCCATGTTTCTCATCCAAAGAAAACAACCATGTCCATATTACCTCTGGCTCGTTTCCTTCTCCTTCCACAAAAATACCCCACCATGATCGTACCTAGCAAATGTGCTTGACTATCGGTTATACACTACAATATCCCTACCATCACAGATAATGTCTCCACCGAACCTCCTTAATGGAACTACTTTTACCTATCACATTTATACTACCTTTGATAGGGCTTAGCGTTATCTCCGTTATGATGTTGTATTATGTCCATATTACCTCTGGTATAAATACTCATAGCCATGTTATCCATAACAAGAATTCTAAACAGGAAGTCCCGGGTGGGATGACTAGCCCCGCCTCTTCCACACATCCTTACCGCATACGGAGAGAAGCTACAGTGAGCTAGGTTGGAAGATCGCGGACAATCCTTCGGGTAATGTGCTTGTTCGTCACGAACAACGGCACTTATGATATCCTTCCATGCTCCATCGGGACTCGAGCAATCCGAGAAAGTCCCTTGATAAAACACGCTAATTCCGACAGCTCAGAGCACGAACAAAGAGACCAAGTCCGGTGCGCCGAATAGTCAGCTGCGCCAAGTTAAGTGGCCACATCTGATGCGCCAATAAAACTCGATGCGCCAAGTGAACAGATGCGCCAAGCGGAAGGACACTTCACAGATGCGCCGTTGCAGTTCCTGCTGTTATCTCCTCCATGTTTCTGTTTAAAGTATTATGAACTTAAAAAACTTATAAAGTTTAGAAATTTTCAAGGAGATCTTGTAGAAGCATGAAAATCATGCAGGCCGCATAAAGCTCGTGCCCCTTCAAAATGAAAGCATGTCGCAGAGGAGCCACATAGAGCCCATGCAGCCCGAACAACCAAGGAGTTGGAAGCTGCATAAGAAGAATCCATGCGGCCTGAACAACCAAGAAGAATCCAGGCCGCATGAGATCCCCTGACACGACATACAATGCCTGTCAGAAGTTTTGACACACCACTCATCACCCAGAGCGCTTCGAGAATCGTGAGAGAGACGACTCATAAAAAGATGGAAAGTCACATCAGTGCATTAATAACTTCGTTAGATGTGCCATGCCACGTGTTCCCTCATATGATGCTACGGCCCTATGCGGCGTCGTCATTATGCGGCCAAAGTATCCATTCGACCAAGGCCAGACGAGAGATCGCATGCGGCCATAACGCCATACGGCCAAAGTGTCCAGAAGACCAAGGCCAAAGGAGAGAACATATACGGCCACGATTTTATGCGTCTACGACACCATGCGGCTCTCAGCTTGCAAGATCTTTCCGTTACAATCGAAAGGATCTTCACACAGTTAGTGCTGATTAAGTGTCCAGCTGACCAACTCACGCACGTAACGGAGTTGAAAACAATCCCGAGATATTATCAACAATATATCCCAACCGTGGCCAAATGACAACATGTCCATGATATGTGGCTACAGTTGTAACCGTATTATGTTGAAGGAGCCATATGCGGCCACCAAACAGAGGCATATACGGTACCTATTGTCACGCCCCGATCTCCCGCAGGCAAATCGGCCGTTCCCGCTAGGCGAGAATCACTGCACCAGCGCTCCCGCGGAACGATCGCTTTGACCCATCCGGACGTGATGCCATACGAGCGTGAGCCACGCCCGTGCAAGGTGGTGGTTCATTGGCTGGCGGTAAGAGTTCTAAGCCACAGAGTCGCACAGATTGTCCGAGTGTAGCGGGGTCATAAACGCATAGGCGATCAGTAACAAGTTCACTGAGTCGACAATAGCAGAAGCATTGAATAACACAAGTTGAAGTAAAACTCTTTATTGATATAAACAAGTGTTACAGGCGGCGCTTGGCCGAGATTACAATTCGCTCAGATCTCTCTCTAAAACAGTAAAAGTATGCCAAGTGGCTACAATTATGGAATGATTTTACAGGCAATATTCAGGCAATGTTCAGGCAAAGTTCAGGTAAAGTTCCAACATTATGTCTTGTATATGTGCTTCTGTTCCGGATGCAACGCTCCAAGGCTTCAGAGTGAACTCCTGGCTTTAGCACGCACGAAGGAGGCATCCGCACCGAACGAGGTTCTCCCGCACCCTGCAAACGATCTGGTGGATTATCAGTACATTGAATGCACTGGTGGGGAGGCTACTCGTCCGCTCGACAAATCCAAACACGTAATATAGGTTCCGTGCACAAACTATTATGTTGTCTTTCTAGTTGCCTTAGGATCAATTTCATGCAAGATTTGAATAGCCTAACTCGTGTGGCAGTGCGTCGTGCGACATGAGAGGAAACACGACGAGACTTACCAACTTACCATTTGACCTTCCCTGTCCAAGGCAAACCAAGTTAATTTAAGCACGAGCATTCATAATGAAAACCAAGGCAATAGCATATGCAAACACGAGAGTTCTTATATCATAATTGTTCAGGTGCTCAGTTGTTCTTTGATGCGATGCAATAACTCGCACGCGGATAGCCGCTAAGCGAGGATGACTTATCTATATGAACAATTGTCACTGGCATAGCCATAAAGGACCAATTTAGTCAATGACGATGACGGTGTGCAACGAAAGTACGTGAGGCGCTGCATACCATCCCGTCCAAGTACATGAGACTATACGTGAGTTCCATCTGGATCGGATCGACCCAGTGTCCCGGTGACCGTCCGTGGAACTGAGATCCGAAGATCACATTTTTTAAGTTGTCCGCGACATGCAGGTCAGGGTCTTTCCAAATCCATAACTTGAATGATAATCCATGATTCTTGTTCTGAACCGAGCGTTTTGCTCTACGAGCTGGGATTCATGATTGACGTGATTCTCGTTCAGATGTAACTGGATGTGATTATCATTTAGCTGTAAACTTGACATGGATTCTTGATCAATGAATAACTTGCCTTGATGCATTCCCCTGGTGCGGGGTTTGCCTTAGCGACCCAACGGTTCCGGATACTTGCAGGTTCAATTGCGCAGAAGAACTATTTGATAGTCTCCTGGCTGACTCAATGCATGCACGATACGAACAACGTTAGACATTTGTAAGCAAGCAAGCATTCGTTTCTAAGGAACTTAAGCAAACACGTTGGCTCGGGCCCGAAGGTATGCCGAGAGGTGAAACCGTAAGGGACTTTCTGAGCGACATTATCTAGGGTAGCATGCGAGGGTCTGAATATAAGCAATATTTTATTTCCATGTTCTAGCAAAAGCAATACAAGTTGGGATTATTCCCTTAGCTAGGTGCGTTGTATTCTTATTTGCATGCATGGGTGATTCACCTAGCGACTAGCATGTATCGTTCCGTATTTTAAGTGTGCTGGCTAAGCAAAGACAAGTTTACCGTAGCCACCCACCTTAGCGATGATTCGCCTCGGTTGAGTGATACGTCAAGCGAGCCTCTGAAAGCCTAAGCCGAATTCCTGTAGGGACAAGTCTGGATATCCTTTGCCTCAAACGAGTATTCTCGCCTGAGCAAAGCGGGTCGGGACATTGCACTTTTGCCGTTTGAATCGGCAGTCCGCTTGAGCGGAACGGGGTGTTACACCTATAGCCCATCAGCATGATGACTGTAAATAGGAGGAACTTGAACGTTCCCATGTTCCTCTTTTCAGAGACTATACCCCCCGGCCTCCGGCGAGCTACGTACGTGCACACAAGCTCAAGAGAGAGAAAAGAGAAGAGAGCATCCTCATTCTCTCGTCGGACCGCCAACGGAGTAAAGGAGTCGCTGCAGTACTCGATCTCCATCGTCACATTCCCCAGATAAAAAAATATTGTACTTAGATTTTCTGTCTAGGATTTTCTTATACTTTTTGTTAAACAAAACTTTTTGAATCTTACACCGATGGCAAACAACTCCCATAGAATATAACTGGTCAACTATGCCCTGGAACTTACTCAGGTGATCCGTAATAGACGTACCATATTTGTACCACAGATCCATCTTCATTCGTATCAGGAACAACTTGTTTACTCCGGTCTTCTTCGCGTACGGAGATTTCAACTTCTTCCAAAGTGTCCTTGCGTGCTATATATTGGCAACTTGATTATACACGTTCTCGTCAACGAATTGCCTGATATACCAATATATCTGTATATGTTTGAACTTTTAGTCCTCCTTTGATTTATCATTGGGTTTCTCGAAAACAAATACTGGAAGGGTTTCTCGAAAACAAATACTGGAAGATGCAATTTCTTAACAAACAACAAATCTTTCATCTTGTTCCGCCAATAGTGGTAATTTGAACCATTTGGGTTTATCATGCACCGGCTTCACATCCATCTTTTCTCCTTGGCTTGAATGTCAACTTTGACACTGGATACTTTGAACCCAAAGGTCTGATACCACTCTATTGGGAACGAAATGCGGAAACCGTTTTCCCAAATCAAGAAGTTGCGAGAGAACCGAAGAAAGACGCAGAAACCAATTTGCCAAAATCACACAAAGCCAAAAATGCAGACATCGATTTTTACATGGAAAACCATAACGAAAAAATTATAGGACGATCAAAGTCAAACCCTGAAAAGCCTCACTATTGAAATAAGAAAGTACACCGACTCCTTACAGACTTCTCACCGATCCAAAATGGATCACAACAACTATTTGGATGCAGAAAACTTGATTATAGACTCACGAAGAAGAAAGAGACAACGAGAAAATTATCCGAACAATCTCTCATTCGAAATAACCTTCAATCTCCTTTCTCTTTCCAAAAGTTGGAAAGACTTGATATCCTCTCCGATATATTAGATTTGCTCCTTTTAGGGTTTAGAATACAACTATATATATTCCCTCAAATTCGCAGCCAATTTGGACCATTGATTTGATCAAATGGTGGATAAAACACCCTAGAACTCGCACAACCCTGACAAAACCGAACTCGAATCGAGTTCAGTTTTTCGTGCCAGCACTGTTTTGTCCCATAGAGACCGAATTCGGATCGAACTTTGTGGGAAACTGAGTTTGGACCGAACTCTGATATTTCTGGACAAAATTTCATACTGCTCTATGCTCTGAACTTCTGCTCTCATACTCGAGTTTCTCCGACACACGGATGACGCTAGTCGCACTTTCCGAGCTTCTCCGACACACGGTTGACACTCGTCACACTCCGGAGTATTCTCTACATAGGTTGGGAACTCCACCTAACACCAACAATTTGGAGTGTCCGTGCTTCCGAGACAAAGGCGTCTGTTTCTGCTCTTCCTAGACGAGAACAAGGACAAAGCAAGAGATAGCAAGATATGGCAAGTGAAGACAATCTCTTTTTTTTTTTTTTCATTTGGAATGTGTATTTTGCTACATAGATATGTTGAGACTCCAGTGTGAAACAGTCCATTTTAGAAGCAATAATCATCCTTCATACTCTAGTTTCTATAAGTAGTTTGATTTAACATTTAGTTTTGATATTGTCAGGGAATACATGGACTTAAAGTTGAACAAACTTTTAGTTCTTATTTCAAGTAGATAGGGTCAAATATTTCTTGAGATTTTAGCTAACTTTGGTGAGCAGACCAGTTTTTCAGGATATGAGTTCTCTACATGCTGTGTTATTACTTCTCTTTCTAGTTTGAGAATAGTTTAAAAGTATGAAAACCACACCCTTTTACTAATTAAAACAAGGTCAGTGGAACTCAAGTAATTCTATTATTCTATTTGACGTCTCAAGCACATGTCCATTTTCACGGATATTGTTCTATTTGAGGTCTGATCTGCTAGATGAAGAATAAACAATAATTGTATAGTATGTAGGTATGTTTTAGGGCTACTTTTGATCTCTGTTCTCTCTTTTTTTTTACTAGACAAGCAAAGGATGTTGTGAAAGGCCTCAAAAGACGTCTTGGAAGTAAGAATCCAAAAGTTCAACTTCTTGCACTGACAGTAAGTATCATTGCCTCAAATAGTTCTATAGTAATCTGGTTATACAGGATAACATGCTTAATTATTTTTCTTTATGGTGCTTCTTGATGGTCCATTTCATGACCTATTGCTATAATTTGCCTGCTTGGCCCAGAGTTTCAATCATAACAAACCTATCAAGAAGAAAGCTGCTTATTTTGATGTGGATATTTTTTGCTGGCACTGTTAATAATTGTGATTCGTAAGTAGGACATCTTCTCAGTAGACTAAATTTTAAGGTATCACCTAAGGTTTCCACTTAATAATTTGGTTTTGTAAACAATTTCCATCTAGACGCACCTGTTACCTAGAGATTAATGGACCCATTATGATCATTGTCGTCATCAGTCAGGTCTTCTATTTGGGGATTGTATTTAGAGACTGATCCATGTGACTACGTGAGGAAGGTTGCAAAAGGTTTGACAATGTTTTAATTACTGGTTGTCAACCTGCGGCGAATCCTTTACAAAAGCTTCCATATACAATGCAAGTTGGGGGGGGGGGGGGGGGGGGGGGTTCTAAAATGCGTTAAAAAGCGGTGCCTACGCACTATGCGGCTATCCACCGCCAAAATGTTCAGTATATTGTGTAGCCTATGCAGTAGACAACATTCTGCGGGAAAAAAAATTATGTGGGGAAAGCAACATTATGCGGCCAAAGAAGATTAGTCCCGCCTAGAGTTTTGTCAAATTTTTGTTCAAAAATTGTTTTCTGGCCTGATCTCTTTTATTTTTTGGTCAGTTTTTGTCCTAGCCAAAAAATATTTATATTGATCTTATATTGACATTTTATTTTCATATTATATAATTTTTGGTGAATTATAAATTATAATTCTATTTGTTCAATACTTGTTATTGTAGTCTTTTGTCTATTTGAGTGTTTGCTAAAGTTCTTTAAATGTAATCCTTATTTATATATACATATAAATATATAGCAAGGTCTGTTGATCTTTCCTATTAGTATTAGGATTGGCGATATCGACACTATCATCGGTTTCGGATCGGAGTATCTGGATTTTTGGTATCGAAAAACAAATAATTATTAAAATTTGAGAAAAAAATATTTTATACATTTAGGCATATTTCTAAGTATTTTATGTGTTGTTTCTTAGTACTTTTGAAATTGAATGAAACAGTAGTCATTCCTTACAGATTGGTTTACATGCGTTACAAGTTTTTTTCTTTTACATGCTTTTACATTCTTACTATACTTTTACAGTCTTGTTGATTGGTCTTTTTCATTCAAATTTTTTTTTTGCCGAATTGACTGAAAAAGAGACTGTCAATGTCGGTATTGGATCGGGACATGCCAAACTGTATCAGTATCGGCCATATCGGATCAGTATCGGCCGATACCGCAAACTATGATATATAGTTATGATATACTTTCATTGAACTAGAAAATACTCAGCTTTTTGAAATGGTAACGTTTTTTCCGCATAAATCCGTCTAGTCGGTTGCCTGCCCGCCCGCCCGCCCGCTAGGTGCCCCCTTGCTGCATAACGATTGCGTAGCACTTTCTATAACATTACCTCCAAGGGATGGGATTAGTGACCAGGTTTTTTACTTTTAAAAAATTGTACCCTATAACTCTGAAATTATCCGATAGTCGACGGGAATTGGGAAATAGCTTCAAATCAGGTTTTAATTGATTCCGCTTGTCACAGTAGATATGGGACTTGCAACTACAAAACAGGTACTTTCATTTATTTCTGCCAGTTAGAGTCATACCTTGGGAAGTATAATCTAGTATGTAAGCCTGCCTCTTTCTATCAATTTTTTTTCCTTATCACTCAGTGGACTTTCTCCTCTCTTGTCAATGTTTTTATTATCCTCCTCTCTTCTCCTTCTCTTACACTTCCCTAAGGGCCTCTATTGTCTACCCATAATCAACGTAAGGGCCTCTATTGGCACCCATCATCAACCTTGTAGTAAAACACAAAATTGATCTAAATTACTAGCAAAGGCAATTATGGTTAGAGTGGGGCTTGTTCTTAAATATTGAAACCATATGATGGGCAGAATAGCCTAACTAAATGTTCACACAATTTGATGTTGTGGATCTAGGATATACCCTTCAGAAGAGTTTTAAAAAGATTATAGACGAGGGGGAAATGATTAGGTATATGGAATTCGGGGGATCGAGGTGACACCTGAGCGCTTGCTACACTTTTTAGAGCTCGAGTATATGTTGTCACTTGACAGGTAACACGATGCGTTGAGATATTTGGAATGAGAAATCTCTCTGGAGATCTTTGTAAGGGCCTCTGCAGCCTGTAAGTAGGTAAGATGGCATTAAGTAGGGCGAGGATCCTAGCTGATGATTTTGCTGGCTACCTGATGTTTTACCGTTTACTCTTACTGGTATTTGGAAATTCAGATTACCAATACCATACCCTATATGGTATTGGATAAATCTTATCTGTGCCATATAGTGTAAATGTGGAAGCACAACAGATACTAAAAATGAGATTGTAAATGAAAAAATAAAGATTACAGCAGCATATTACATAGCAACTTTTACATTTTTTCTTTTCCTTCTACTTATAAGATTAAAAACTACTATGAAATACACAAGACGGAACACTACAATGAGGTTTCCAGGAGTCTAATATACAAAATTTAAACTTGAACTAGGATATGGTCAAATTACTTAATTATCCTGGTGAATTGGTGTGCAACTGAATATAAACCACCATCCACCCTTGCCCAACCCATTCAATAATTGGGTTAAAAAAATCTTTAGTAAGAAAACTTTACCCTTGTACTAAATACCAAGATAGAGTGAAGCGGGTATACGGGTATACCTTTACAGGTGGTCCTTCTTTCCTTGACTCATAGTCAGGAGGCCTGATTTGCATGGGCTGAGTGCAAGTGCAGTGCATGTAGGTCAACTGAGTTGCAAAGGGTCACTCAAGGTACGTGTGGCTTGATAGGTTTTTGTTCGCCATCAATGTAAGTTTGGGAAACTTTTGTTCAACAATAGACAAAAAAGTATGAAGAAATCCTAGACAGAAAATCTAAGTACAATATTTTTGATCCGGGGAATGTGACGATGGAGATCGAGTACTGCAGCGACTCCTTTACTCCGTTGACGGTCCGACGAGGGAATGATGATGCTCTCTTCTCTTTTCTCTCTCTTGAGCTTGTGTGCACGCACGTAGCTTGCCTGGGGGACTTTGTGGGGTATGCTACCCTTTCTATTTATAGCCATCTTGCTGACGGGTTATAGATGCCACATATGCCTCTGTTTGGTGGCCGCATAGGGTTCTTTCAACAGAATGTGGTTGCAACTGTAGCCGCATACTACGGGCAGGCTGCCACGTAGCCTCAGTTGGAATATGCGGTTGATAAAATCTCGGTAATGAGGTGTGCATGACTTGGTCAGCTGGACACGTGGTCTGTACTAATCGTGTAAGGATCCCTTAGGTTGCAACGAAAAGATCTTGCAAGTTGAGGGCCGCATAATCGTCTTGGCCGCATATGTGCTCTCCTTTGGCCTTGGTCTTATGGACCCTTCGGCCGCAGGGCGTTGTGGCCGCATGCGAGCTCTCTCCTAACCTACCTTGGTCTTAATGGACACTTTGGCCGCATGATGTCGAGGCCGTATAGAGCCGTTGTCGCATATGAGGGAACACATGCCTTGGCAAATCTGACGAAGTTATTAATGTACTGATGTGACTTTTCGTCTTTTTATGAGCCGTCGTCTCTCTCATGATTCTCGAGGCGCTCAGGGTGATGAGTGGTGTGTCAGAACTTCTGACGGGCATTGAATGTCGTGTCAGGGGATCTCATGCAGCCCCTTCATGGTTGTTCAGGCGATCTTTTTATGTGGCTTCCTATTCCTTGGCTGTTTGGGCCGCATGGGGCTCTATGTGGCTCCTCTGTGGCCTGCTGTCATTTTGAAGGGGCATGAGCTCTATGTGGCTTGCATAATTTTCATGCTTCTACAAGACCCGTTCAAAGTTTCTCAAAATGACAAGTTCGGAATACTTTGAACTAGAAGCATGGTCGAGCACTTTTAGCCGCATATGAGTGACATGTCGCGTAGACATGTTGCCGCATAGTCGGTTCTGCCAGGCTGTTAGATCATTAATGAGTAGATTTGGTTCAATCTCCGAGGGGATCTCTTGGAATTCTGAGCCGTCAGTTGACACGGAGTTCGAGACGACAATTCAGAGGAGATAAAGCGGCTCAACAAACGAGGAGTCGCCGTTATCTCTTGTCGTTACATGGATCGAGACGGATCGAGATTCGAAACGACCGCCGCCATTATCTGAAGCCCTATATTGCCACCTATATAAGGGGGTCGAAGAGAGAAAAGCTTTTACAATCTTTCAAACTTTTTTCTTCTCTTCTTTCTCACTTTCTGCCATGGCTCCTCCCAAAGCTTCCTCCTCCGCCGCTGCTGCCAAGAAGGCCCCCAAGGGCAAGGGCAAGGCCAAGGCCAAGGGGAAGGGTCGCACTGCTGAGGCGGACCCTTCTCCACTTTCCGCCGACGTTCAGCCGTCGATCAAGGTAAGACTTTTTGGAGAAGACGGAGTTGGGTTCAGAACACAGAGACACTTGTGCACAGTTGGACGCATAGATGAGTCTATGGGCCAACTTTTCAGTGCCGCATGGACAACCCAGCCGCATAAACAACCCTGCCGCATGGGAAGCCATGTCGCATGAACCATTCTGCGGTATGATTGGCTCGACTGCATGGGTTGACTCGGCCGCATGAGTAACCATGTCGCATAAACAACCCTGCTGCATGGTTTGGCTCGGCTGTATGAGCAATCCAGCCGCATGAGTATATCAATTTGGAACTGATACTCAATGATTCTGATCAAGCTCCTTTATGGTTTTTTGCAGGGACTTTGCCCACCGCACCCTCTGGCGAACTAGTCCTTGGTCACGACCTGCTTCCGTTGGACATGAACTTCGGGGACTTGATTATGGCCTTTAAGATCCAGACTGACAAAGGCCTCCCGCCTGAACGTCAACAGAAGATTGCTGAGCAGACGCCTTCCTTGTTGAGCCAGATAAACTCAGGGATAGATCCCTGCTAAAGATGTGAAGCACTTCTTTAAGAACCCGTACTCCTTGTTTGGGGATGCACTTGAGTCTTCTCAATCCGAGATGTGGACGACCAGAGAGAACTGGTCATTTACCTTCCGCGAGACGGATATGACATTTTTTTCTTTTGAACGTCACCTGCCTTTGTCGGACCTGGAGGTGATGATGGGTTCACGGTGGATGGACTGGAACTTGACCCCTGGGCCACAGGGGGCCCTCCTTGGCAATGTCCGGTGTGGGACCGGAAAGAACTAAGGGGAGTTTTATAGCACGAAGGAGTCACCTTCGTACTCTTTGTTTGGATTGAAGTTCGGCCTCGTCGGAAGTGAACTGGGACCGAACCTTAGTATATATGCAGTGGGCACCTTCCTTCATCAAGTTACCAAGAAGGGGACCTATCCTAGGGGACAACTGTGGGCTCTTAGCTCGGCACATTATAGTCACTCCTGGTGTCGTTTGACCCTATGGATTCTGAAAATATACAAGCGGAAGCTTAGGGCCGCCGGCTTGTTTTTTGCCGTAAGGGGTACGTGTCATAGTTTGGAGATAAACGCCCCCTCTTCGTAGTCCTGATGGAATTGTCCAACCTTCGCATGGGGACTTTCTTTACACCTGGCGGCGAGATGGGACTGGCTTTGCATGAGATGCATACCGTCTCCAAACTTCCTTGGGGCGAAGAATTCTACGAAGAGTATACCCCGAGTAATGCAAAACTCGGAGAATTAGAAGCAGAGAATCCGGTGATCCTGGCAATGTACCAGGAATTGCTATGCCACTACGGCATTTGTCAACGGTTATCGAAGAAGAAAAATAAGTCTTTTGAGGGGTCTTCTCATATCATAACTTGGACTCGCTACCTCTTTCCGGAGTCGAAGGTGTCCACTAGAGTTCATGTTCGGACGCCACGATCCGAACATGAAGTGACTGACTCAATTCAGGCGCAGAGGGAACTGGCTGCTGCTGAGGAAGAAGATGTTGAGGGTTCCTCGGAGGAAGGGGACGAACCCGTTGACGAGCTGGGTGACCTCGAAGAGGAACTCAGATACTTTTATATGGACACCCACAAGTTATCCGTTAAGTCCGTGCTGGCGGGATACCTGATGCTCTGGTTGGGCAACTACGTAATCCCGGGCGGGTCTGGGACAATAGAGAGGATCAACCGGGCCCTCATCCTTCCGGCCGTGAAGTTGGCTTTTGGCCATAAGCTGGCCCTTCTATCGACCATGGTATGTTGCATCTATCGGGGTCTCCGCAACTTTGCTAAGAAGGTGGAGGACCATCCTGGTAAGGGACATTTCAACAGGGTCGAGCTTCCTTACCATAATCTGATGGGTTGGCTTCTCTTGCATCACGGGTCCCTGATGAGCCCTGAGACTGATGAGAACATGGTGGCTGCCGATGCCCTGATCCGTAGGGGATGAAGTAGAAATGCGACACGGTCCCCGTTGGTAGGAGAGCTTGCATTTATGACAATCTGAACCTTTTTCACAACCGAGCCTGAGTTCTCTGATGATGACCAAGATGACGGGAAAAGACACGGAATTTGTCTGAGATGTTCTTCTGCTGGTTTCAAGCCATTCGTCCCTCTCATTTACCAAACTCGAGCTGCTGTTTTCGTGGAGCCTTATCTGCCTAGCAGGTTGATCCTCTCTATTGTCCATTCAGCTCTTGCTGGGTCACCCGAGTGCTTCCCTCGGATACAACGACAGCTTACTTGATGGAGCCCGAGCATGGAGTTACAATAGTGCCACTGGCACTTAAGCTCAGTTTCAGTTGCCAACGGCTGGCGTCGTGCCCATAATTCTGTACACAGCGACGAAGTATTATTGCACGACCAATGCCCCGCCGGCTGACTTCGACAGGAGGAGTTTTATCGAAGGCACCATGCTGATGCCTCCGGAAGCAAGGGCGCATAGGACGCCCAAGAAAGGTAAGGGAGTTGACAGACCTTTGATCGTGGAGCTGCACCCGTCGACCGGGGAAGAGGAAACATCTTCTGATGATCCTCTGCCTGCTAAGCGCAAGTCAAAGGTCGAGACACATCATGCTCGCTATTCCAAGAAGGCGAGGACTGAGGTAGTCCCAGAGACGGGTCCGGGATGATGGGCACCGCAAACCCCGTCGTGAGCCTCGTGGAGAGCCTGCTTCGCTTCTGCATTCGATAGACATCGTAGCAGAAGATCGTAGGAACGACGATACAATATTTTTGTAGCTTTATCGTAATAGAAATAGGGGAAACGTCTTCTGATGGAAGTGGCTTTCTTTGGGTTCTCGGAAAGAATTTCATAGACTGCGTAGTTGATGAATGGGAGCCTCCAGTCTTGGATACCGGTGTCTACTTTCGCTGTGTAGCTTAGACACATACAAATGTTATTTTTTGGGCAGACCAGCTCTTGACCGACCACTTTGATCATCTGATGGGTTTTGACTGGGACTGCCAGGGAGGCAGCGAGGCCGGCCAGGGCGTCAGCCTCGATATTTTGCAGTCGAGGGACGTGCTCTATGAAGAATCCTTCGAAGGCGGGGATTATCCCGAGCGCGGCTTGGTGGTAGGAAATCAAGTCTTGTGCCGGACCTTGCACTCGTCCTGGACCTGATTGACTATCAGCTTGGAATCGCCGTAGGCCTCCAGGTAGTCTACTCCTACTTGTTTAGCGAGTTGGAGCCCAATGACGAGAGCGTTGTACTTTGCCTCATTGTTGGAGCATGGCTCTGTGAGGGAGTAATCGCGGTTGATGACCAGATAATATGGGAAGATTAATACTATTCCGACTGCAGCGACGATATCGCTTTAGGGTCCTGTTCTTGAAGCACCGTCAAAGAACATTTGCCAAACGGCCTCCGAGCACGTCATGTTACTTCGTCTGGGATCTCGTAAAGCTTCAAGGTTTCCAGTACAGGGTGGGCTGCCCTGCTATTGTTTGGCCTTTGACCGCATTTTGTGGGACAAATACCATGTCGTACGGCGACAACAGTATTGTCCATATGGCTATACGAGAGTTGAGCGTTCCGGGTTTAGTCATAAGGATCCTGAGAGGATTAACTCGCGAGATCACATGGATGGTTTGTCCTGCCACGTAATGCCGGGTCTTCTTAATGGCGAAAACCAGGGCGAGACTCCTTCTCAATGGGGTTGTATCTGTGCTCCGCGCCGATCATCATTCTGCAGAGATAGTAGATGGCCTGCTCATGACCCGTATCACTTTTCTGGACTAGTAGAGCTCCGAGGGAGTGATCCATTGCCCGCATATATAGCAAGAAGGGTCTTCCCACAACGGGGGCCACCAATACTGGGGTTCATGAGATACTCCTTGATGTTGTCGAAGGCGCGCTGGTATTCTTTGTTCCAGACAAAGGAGACTCCCTTCTTCATGAGCTGAGTGAACGGCTGATAACGTCCATGGAGGTTTGATATGAACATCCTGATGTATGCCAGTCTTCCTTGAAGGAAGGCCACAAAGTTTTCTGAGTTTATTCGGCGGGTGCATTTCAAGGATTGCTTTAGTCTTGTAAGGGTCTACATGGATACCCTTCGAAGTTATGCAAAAACCCAGAAATTTACCACTGGAGACTCTCAGGAAGGATTTGGTCGTATTCATCTAGAGCTGGTGCGCACGCATCAGGTCGAACACCGTCCTCCAGTCTTGGAGGATCATTTTTAGAGCGACTCTTGACAACGATGTCATCAACGTAACACTCTACTGTCTTGCGCAGATGCTTACTGTAGATGGTGCTCATAGCTCGCTGGTATGTAGCACCTGTGTTCTTCAGATCGAAGGGCATGACCGTGTAGCAGTATACTCCTATCGGCGTTCGGAACGACTTATGTTTTTCGTCGTCGGAAAATATCTTGATTTGATTGTAGCCTGAGAATCCGTCCATGAAGGACATACGCTCGAAGTCACAAGTGTTGTCGATCATTATGTCTGTGATCGGAAGGGAAAACTCGTTGAATCTTCTCGATTTTTTGACGACAGACACGATGTTGGCTACCCAATTTGGATATTGTTCTTCGCGGATGAAGCCACTAGCTATCAGCTTGTTGACTTCAGCTTCGATGGCATTCATGATGTCCAGCCGGAACTGCCATTGTTGTTTGACTGGCTTAGCATTTGGCAAGATGTTGAGCTTGTGGACCGCGATTTGGGGGTCTAGTCCCTGCATGTCTTCGTAACTCCAGGCAAAGACATCGATGTACTCCCCGACGAGCTGTAGTAGGAATTTTTGATCCTCATCGAACAAATCTTTGCTGATGAAAATAGGTTTAGGGGAGAATTCGTCGTCTAGATCGATTTGTACGACTTCGTCCTCCGTAGGAGGTTCCCGTTGCTCGAATCGCATCTCACATTGTGAGTCTAGGCGTTGGACCCACGGTTCTACTTCAAAGAGTTCAGGTAGAGCATCGTCGTCTTCCTCCGGGTCAGCTGACACCATGTTGGCTGCCTGCCTGCCAAGCCTATAGGCGAAGGGCCGAAGGATGCACTCACGCTACGGAAACAAGCCAAGCTAATTATAAATTACCACAAAGAGGTACGATGTTGGAAAAAAATATGCTAACTCGATCTGCTTTTTGTTTGAGTATCTCCTCGATACTGATATTGGAGTCCCAAGCGAAAGATTTTGAAAAGTGAGAGTGTAACTCATCTTCTTCATCCGAGCCTTCGGGGGTTATGGGAGGCGTGACGTACCCTAGGCCATGCTTGGTCTTATGGTAGTAATCCTCGGACTTGCCTGCGGGAGCGTGCAGACGCAGAGGCAGCCGTCGGCCTTTGCCATAGTTTAAGCCCCTAGCGGCTTTCAGATCGTAGCCCATCTTCTGGATAAGGTGCCTGGTTTGAGAGTTGTACCGGTGAAGTGATATTTTGTCGGTATCGGATTCTGGTACCAGTTCTTTTGGGACGAAGGATTGGAGATTTTTTATTATGCCGAAGATGATGAGTTTGTCTCCCCTCTTTTTCTTGTTGGAACTATGAAGTAGGAGTTTTGACCGGGGAGAATTTGGTTCACTGCATAGGTGGTAGACACCTGTGTTTGCAGGTGCAGGCCTAGATCGTGCTCAATGAAATACAATGTGCTTACATGTGCAACATCCAAGTAGTTCAAAGATAACCCTTTATTCATAAAATAATGTCTCTTATCCTCAGGAATTACATCGTCAAGAGAAGAGACGTTAGCATGAGCGGCTACGTACTCCTTTAGTTTGTCCTTCCCGAGATCTACCCTAGTGCGAGTGACAGCTTCGGAGGTCTCCTGCGCTACTTTACCACCAGAGGTGCGGAAGTCGTAGTAGGCACCGAATCTTCCTTCGACGGTCGACTCGGTCTACGAAGTCGAACTACCAGAGGTTCAGGTGCCTTCCTGTGCAGTTTCACTACGAAGGGAGGGACTGTGTCGAGAGCGCGTGCTTTGAGACGGACTCTCAAGAGCTCATTTGATGTTGTCCCAGTCTCTGTCTCATCATCGACATCGTTGCCATCTTCATTTTGGTGGACTTACTTTTAGAGGATCGAGTCAGTAATAGGCCTCGACTCCTTTGAATGGATCGACATAAGCAAACTCCGTTTTGACAACGCCGTGTTCGTCGACGTACTTTAGGCACTGATGCAGAGTCGACGACACGATCATATGCTCATGTATCCATGGACGTCCCAGCAAGACGTTGTAGGATACATTTACGTCTATGACGTAGCAAGTGACCTCTGTTTTTAAGTCGTCAATATAGCATTTTAGGCGAATCTTACCCAGAGGGTAACTTCTTCCTGCGTTGAAGCCACTGATGGCAGTATTGGTTGCTGCCATGCGATGCATGCATCGGGATGCCCAAGGTCTGAAGCAGACTCCGCGTGACGAACTGGGGTCGATGTGCATCTGGTCTACCTTGATGGCGCCAATGTACCCTGTGTAAGAGAGAGGACGATCGTGCCTATTGTTCTCTAACAACATGACGCGATGTTGGGTATCGCCTACATAACAGTATTGCAGTGGGGACATACGACAGGATTCTCAGCTGGTGGCTTGACCTGTGCGCGACATTCTGCAATGTCTCACTCAGAGCAACCCGAGTGTCTTTGGAGAGTCGGATAAACTTGAATAGTGACAAATTCGCTGGAGTATTGCCGAGTTGTGCCAAGATGTCGAAGTTGTAGGGCTTCTTCAGCCCCTGAGCTGTATCTTTGCGCAGCGGTTTGTCAAAGCGAGTTTCTTTCTGCTTGGACTTATCCGCTGCCTGAGGCTGGGATGGACCCAGATCAGATGTGGCAGGTGCGGCGGTTGGGAGCGCACCATCATCAGGGTTGTCGTACTCGCGTTGGTACGCCAGGCCTGACCTCGTTGTTCCTGCTATAGCTTCTTCGGGAGGGAGAAAACCCGTGTAGCAGGACTTGGACTTCTTGTCCTTGGACTTGGTGGCGGAATGTGCTACTTGCTGCATCAAGTTTGGAGCAAGATATGGATGAATCCACATGACCTCCTCCCGTGATGTGGTGAGAGGTATCAGCCCGGCTGTTTGGTCACGAGCTGGTGGAAGATTGACAACCTCCATTGTTGTCCTGGGGATTGGGATCACTCCATCTTGGGCTTTCGTTGCCGAGAAGTTACCGAACTGGAGAGATACTATGTTGGCGGCAACTATTTTGTCATCGAAGTCCAAGGTGAGGGCCTTGGTGTCTAGCAGACGATGGATGTACCGTTTCAGTGTGTAGCAATCCCGCGTCGTATGGTGGACGTATCAGTGCTAGTGGCATTACTTCGGATTATTCACATCGACTGCCTTATCAGGACGCTTGGCGTCGGGGAGCCGAAGCTTGTTTTTTTTCATTAGCATGTCAAAGATTGCCATGACATCATCATCTTCCAAATAGTTTTTTTTCGGTTTCGGAGCCTCTGCAGGCTTCTGTTCGGACTTCTTAGCTAGATTGGCGATAAGGGCCTACTTCCCTTTCCATCATGGCTGTTATTGCTGATGTTATTGTTATTGTAAGGACGTTTTTCCCTATCATCCGCGACGGGGATCTGTATTCCCAAGTGTCGGGCATCCTTTACCTTCTTCTTAGCGCCGACATCGTTTATGATGAACGCCGTCCAGTCTTTGAACTGACTGTCACCCATCCAGAGGCTGACTGCTGGAAGTAGATTCCTACGACACATGTCCATCAGCGTGGACTCCGGATTGCCGGAGGGCAACTTCAGCGCCGCTTGTCTGTATCGTTCGATGTACCTGCATACATGCTCTCTTTCTGCATAATGTCCATCAGAGGACATTTTCATGTCTTTTCCTCCGTCATAGAATCGAGCGAGGAAAAGACTTTTGAGATCGTCGAACGACGAGATGCAGTTATCTTGTAGACTGCAAAATCAATCAAAGGCTACTCCTGACAACGCCCCCACGAAGAGCTTGGTGAGGAGAGCGTCACTGCGAGGTAGGTGCCCCGTCGCAGTCTCAAAGTAACTCATATATTGACGGGAAGCTGTGCTCCCGTCAAATGGATTCAGGTTGAAGGGCTTATACTTGGGTGGATATGACACATTCCTTCACTCGAGGGGGTACGGTTGTCGTATTCCAAGCTCGTGCAGTAAGTCCCGATTGTCTATTGAGTCTAGTCGGGCTCGGAGCTCCCGGACCTCCTTTATTGCTTCTCGGTCTTCATCGACCGCGGAAGGAACGGACGATCCGGGCAGGGTGTGATTGCCACCAGCGGGTGATGCGGTTGCATTCGAGTCCCCATTGGTCCCCGGATCCAGGCTTGCCTGACCTGAAGTCCTGGGTGGCTGTGAGGCTATATTTGCCTTGATCTCCAGCATTGTCTGGGTCAAGACCTGCATTGACGCGCTCATGGTTTGCATCATGGCCTCGAGAGTTTCGAGGCTCTGTCGATCGCTAGGGCCCTCGTGATCGTCCTCTGCCATGTATGTTGGTCTCACATGGGAAGAAATGGATGGGACGGTGGACGTTGCACTTTCCGCCTCCGACTCTTGCCGTGAATAGTCACTCGGGAAAGTTGGTAGTGCCGCATCCTCTTCGGACTCGGAGGGAACACTACCCCAGCGTAAGAAGTCGCGTCTTCTTGACGAGGGTGGTCAACCCCAGGGATCTCAGCTTCTGTTCCTTGGAAATCACCGTCTTCTCGGAACGCCGGATTGTCATAGAGGTCCGGAAGATTACAACCCCCAACTTGCGTAGCCACCTGGTGTCCTGAGGAAGAACTACCCCCAGTGGCTGACGGCTTCTTCTTTGAGCGGGTGTTCAGGAAAACACCTCCGCAGGTTCTGCTGCCTGTCCTCCTTGGACCCGTCTTCTCGACCCGTTGACCGAGAGCGACGGATTGGAGGTGCTGGACTTCCGACCTCCCTCATGGAGGGGCCTTCCGAGCAGAATAACATAAGACGAAGGGCAGCTCCTCTTCCTCTTGTGCCAGCACCTGTTCTCCTGGTTGCAGTCGGGTGGGTGCCCTTGGTTGCAGTCTCTGGAATGTCGACTGCCTGTTTGTGGGTACTGTTACTTTGTTACAGCAGCAGTTGATGATAATGCTGACACAGTTATACCCTGGGGAGGGCATTTCACATGTCGTAGTTGTTTTCCTCGCTTTGCACTTGTGATTGATCACGTTGCGCAAGTTAAGCGAGGGCTGATTCACCTTTGCACCCTTCTTATGAGTCCGGGTAGACCGAGCACATGGGTGCGTAGGTGTTGTCTTTGCTTCCTGACCTGGGGTTCGTACAAGAACTTTTCCCAGGTTGCCAATGGAAGACTCTTTAGACTAACCCTGTCAAATTGCCACTGCGGGCTGGACGCATGGGTCGGTCTTGTACAACTTTCTGTCAGGGACACGCATTACAGTTACACGCATTATAGTTAGTGGTGCCTGCTGATGGTCGGTCGAATGAGCAATTGCTTGAGCTTGGCGAGCTCGCATTGCTCTGGACTTTTTCTTTCTAGTACGCGCCGGTGCGTAGTGTGAAGAGTCCAAGTTTACATCTTCTCCTTTCTCAGCATGGCCTGTGGAACCATCGCCGCATGAGATTCGGTCGAAGACGGAACTTCGGTTGCCGTCGATGCCGCATTATAGCCTTCTGCCTGCGGCTGGAGCCTGATGCCGCATGAGCCTTCTTATGCGACATTTGACTTGGCCGCTTGGAACGTGCCTTAGCACTCGAACTCCTGACATCGTAGTGTTTCCCTCTGCCAGAGCTTAAGTGCTGAGCATTTTTCTTGTCAGAAGAGGCTGCCGCATGAGTGGGGTCAGCTCGCGTGGACGCATGATGTGCGTTTCCTGCGGCAGGGAGAGAGATGGGGAGTGGATGCTCCGAAGTTGGGCGAGGTGCAGCGGCCTTTGCTACCCATGTCCTGCGGGTCTTCTTAGGCTTTGCCAGCCTTGGCGAAGCGCTGCCCAGGGAGCATTTCCTCGAAGGCTTGCTGGTCGAAGCGTACAACTAACATCTTCTGGGTCGAACCCAGCTTCGACGCGTCGGACTACGTCGCGACCTTCTCTTCGGAGGAGAAGGTTGTGGTGCCCCGTTCCCCCTATTCGGGGAGCGCGGCTAAGAAATACAAGACGGTATCGTTCGATCGGGATAGATTGAATTAAGAACTCGTCCTCGTTATGGATTTGTTTCTTCGGAATCGATTCCCATATTCAGTGGACCGTGCCCCCGGGATCGACTTAGCGGCAGAGTCAGGAGGGACCTCTCCGCTGCATTCTTTTGTTGCCTAGTTTTCGCTGTCGCTTGTTGCTTTCGTGCCTTGAGTTGGATTTCGGATTTGCTTGGGTTTTCTTGAACGGTTTCGATGGATTTCATTGCTTTCGTTCTTAGGACTGCACTTCAATTCCGATAAAGGAAAGAGAGGAAGAAGTACTGATCAGCTGTTCGTGTCAATACAGGTGAACCAGCTGTAGTCGTCGCTCGAGCGGACGCCTAAAGCACTTCTTTCCTTTTCCTTCCAACTACCAAAGTGAGTGGCTACCAACCCGATTAGCTAGCCCTACTTGCTAGTCTTCACATCTAAAATCTCGTGTTCGTGCTTGCCCCGATCAAACGATACCAAGTAAATAACTAAAAGATATCAAGATAATAAGGGAATAGACTTGGGAAATATTGCTTGTCAAATGAAACTTGTGAACGGTTACTTACTTATATGCTTGCTCGTTTGGAAATGTTCATCATATGCATAAATATAAGTTAGAATGTATACTTCTTCTTAGAACTGTGCTATGTATAGAACTCATTTTCAATGCCATAAACTGAACAGATAGGCTATGCAAAAGTAAATCTTGCCCTGTACTGCCATGCTCCTGATATGCCCTGATTTGCCTCGATTGCTAACTTAGTGTACTGCGTTGATCACGGACAACTTGTGCACAAGGTCTTAGTTCCTGCGGACGGTCGCTGGGGCACCGGCACCGATCCGATCCGGACGGAACTCATGATAGTCGCCTGCTATAGGACGGAATGCCTTGGGACGTCCTGATCTATGCGTCGCACGGCACTCCGTACTGAGACTAGCCCGTCCATTATGGCAACGTGCCAGTGATCCCCTTGTATATTTAAACCTGTAGAAACTAACTTGTGTCTTCTTGACAGGGAAGGCAAGGTAAGTATTGTGCAGGTGGTTCAGACGGACAGGTAAATGTCACCGAACGGTGACGAGTCATTTCAATGATTCTATATCTATGTCTTGTTGTAAAATGAACTAAGGCAAGATAGAAACCCACAAATATGCATGCTTCATTAAATCAACGTGTTGATTGGTATAGTTGGGATAGCTTGCCTTCACCAGTACGTTTCGATGTACTGACCCTCGTTGAAACAGGTTCCCCGCGCTAGGAAGAACCGAGCGAGGAGCAGGAGACAAACCCCCAATCCAGTCCAGCTGTAGGCACGCCTCGACCGTGCCACCTTAGAAGCATTTTGGAGAAGAAGCCTTTTGAAGAAGAAGCTAGCCACCAAAGCAATCATGCAGCTTCGTGGCAAGGCAGTCGTTCCGTCCCAAGGTCTTATATTTTGAGTTTAGTAAGGGATGTAATGTACAGGACTGCTATCTCATTTTGTGTCAACACTTTTGTAAGCCCATAGAGGCAATCCTTATGTCTCAGTTCAAGGAGTTTGTAATAGATGTTCATATTATCAATAAAAGAGAACTTTTCCATGTTTCAATATGCGTTTCAATTATCTGCGTACTCTGAATATGTGCTCGCTATGCAAAACAAAATACTTAGCCTTGTGCGGTGCGCAACCTAGGCCCGCACGGCGGTCACGCCCGGGGGACGACTATCGATTCCACGGGATCGGGGCGTGACAAAGGTCTTCCCCAACAGTCGCAATTTTGTTTGCCATAAATGTAAGTTTAGGAAACTTTTGTTCAACAACAAAAAAGTACAAAGAAATTCTAGACAGAAAATCTAAGGACAATATTTTTGATCTGGGAAATATGACGATAGAGATCGAGTACTGCAACGACTCCTTTACTCCGTTGACGGTCCGACGAGGGAATGAGGATGCTCTCTTCTCTTTTCTCTCTCTTGAGCTTGTGTGCACGTAAATAGCTCGTCTGGGGGGCTTTGTGGGATATGCTACCCTTGCTATTTATAGCCATCCTGCTGACGGGTTATAGATGCCGCATATGCCTCTGTTTGGTGGCCGCATAGGGTTCCTTCAACAGAATGCGGTTGCAACTGTAGCCACATACTACGGGCATGCTACCACGTAGCCTCAGTTGGGATATGCGGTTGATAAAATCTCGGTTATGAGATGTGCATGACTTGGTCAGCTGGACACGTGGTCTGTACTGATCGTGGAAGCATCCCTTCGGTTGCAACGAAAAGTTCTTGCAAGTTGAGGGCTACATAACATCTTGGCCGCATAATTGTTTTCGCCGCATATGTGCTCTTCTTTGGCCTTGGTCTTATGGACCCTTCGGCCGCAGGGCGTTGTGGCCGCATGCGAGCTCTCGCCTGGCCTTGGTCGAAATGGACACTTTGGCCGCATGATGTTGATGCCGCATAGAGCCGTAGCCGCATATGAGGGAACACTTTGCATGGCACTTCTGACGAAGTTATTAATGCACCGATGTGATTTTTCGTCTTTTTACGAGGCGCCGTCTCTCTCACGATTCTTGAGACGCTCAGAATGATGAGTGGTTTGTCAGAACTTTTGACGGGCATTGAATGTCGTGTCAGGGGATCTCATGCGGCCCCTTACTTCATGGTTGTTCAGGCCGCATTGGGATTTTCTTATGCGGCTTCCCATTCCTTGGCTGTTCGGGCCGCATGGGGCTCTATGTGGCTCCTCTGCGGCCTGCTGTCATTTTGAAGGGACATGAGCTCTATGCGGTCTGCATGATTTTCATGCTTCTACAGTTTTCTGTAGTACACAACATGTGCTAGAAATGGTGTGGCTCCCAAAAACTCTCTATGGACTCACCCTAGGTACTTCTCTGATTTCTGCATGTGTAGATTTGTATCTGTACAGATAAAGAGTTTGAGCGAAGTATTTGTAAGGTTGAGGTAATTACTATAAGAGGGGAAGTACATGGTGGAAGATTATTCTAAATCTAGAATGATATGTTTCTATCATCTAAATTACTTGAGAACTACAGGACATATAGTTTGAAACTTTTCTAGAAATGCTCAGAAACTTGCAAACTTTATATAAATGGTTAAAAGAAATTGATTCTTATTTTGGGGCATATTTGTTCAGAACCTAGCTGTTAATCATGGTTGAAACATTTAGATGCCTATAGATGCAAACCAAGTTTTAGTGTGTTAAGTGTTTAGAACATTTTAGGCCATAGATATAAACTTTTCATAAGAAACCGGTTATTCTTTGCCCACATGTGAAGTGATAAGAATAAAACCCAATTACTTTTAGTTATAATGATTTAGAAAGAAACAGATTATAAATGATACTATGTATTTTCCATTGAAGGTAAACCATGTTCTTTATTAAATACAAGTCCCTTGTATATTTGCCTATATTTCTACACAGTTCTCAGATCTTATTTTTTGCAGTCGCGTCCCAACAATTTCCATACAATTGCATTCCCCACCCCCGATATCTCATCATTTGTTTCATCTAGTACCCTCTTAGGGATTCTTATAAGAAAATTTATATATAATTTGACGGAGTTATGATCAAATAATTCTATCCCTAAATTTGTGTTGCAATAGGCTCAATTTTAGGGATCTGTATCTAGAAAGTAAACCCTTTTCTCTAATAGGACTTGGAGTCAGACCCCACCAATTGCTGAATGTGTGTGTGTGCGAGCTTGCTTGTGTGTGTGTGTGTGTGTGTGTGTGGTACATAATTGGATTTGGTTTGCTGTGTTCGCATCACGGAACACACAAATGCTGTAGTTCAGAACGCTGTATACCGACCTACCAACAACCTCCTTGTATTTCAATGCGTAATTTTTTGAGAGAGATTTGTGTACCAAGTATCCAAGTCTCTGTGTGTGTGTGTGTGCCTGCGTGTGTGTGGTACATAGTTGGATTAAGTTCTCTGTATTCGCATCGCAGAACACACAAATGCAGTAGTTAAGAAGGCTGTATAGCGACGTACCAACAACCTCCTTGTATTTCAATGCATAACTTTTGGAGAGAAATTTTGGTACTAAGTATCTAAACTTGAATGGAATATTGTTAATTGAAAACCCTTTTTTTCTTTTCTCATTTTCATACTTCCATTGTAAAATATGTTTGCATATCTCGAACATTAAGATTTTTCTTGATGCTTGCTCTTTTTTTCCTTTTCTTTTTATCTATCAGCTGTTGGAAACAGTGATAAAGAATTGTGGGGATGTTGTGCATATGCATGTTGCTGAGAGAGGGGTGCTACATGAGATGGTGAAGATGGTGAAAAAGAAGGTTACTTATTTCCTTAAAACTTAATTGTGTGCCTAGTTTCTGATTTACTTCTTTTTAATAAAATACTTGAATGTTCCTTCTCTACTATTTGCAGCACCCTGATTTTCATGTTAAGGAAAAGATATTGATCTTAATTGATACATGGCAAGAAGCATTTGGCGGACCAAGGGCAAGATATCCACAGTACTATGCAGCATATCAGGAACTGTTGGTATACTTACTACTAGACATACTTTTTTATATTTAATTTTTTAGAATATAAGCTTTTATACTGTAAACTGATTTAACTATTTACCTGCACAGATAATGTAAAGTTTCATGAGCAAATTCTTAAGTTTCGTATAAGTGCACGAGAAATGTTGTTGCTACTTATTTGTATTGCTTATGTTGCAATCCTTAATATGTTGAAGATTATAGAAATATACGAGTATGCTTATAGATCATTGTTTCCTTATATCCACTTTTCTTGTCTATCAGCGGCTTGGGGCTGTATTTCCTCAGAGATCTGAGAGGTCTGCGGCACCCGTATTTACTCCTCCTCAGACACAGCCTCTGTCATCCTATCCTCCATCTATCAGAAGTCCGGATTATCAACAAGAAGCACCCGAGTCATCATCTGTATCCGAATTTCCCGCTTTGAGGTGCTTGTTTTTTCTGCTGTTTATTTATGTGTATTCTGTGGGCAAATTGAAGTGCCTCTTACAATGCAAAGTTAGTAATTCTTTTGGTAACATTTATGCACTACCTATTCCAATCTGCTTGTTTGCAAGATCTGAATTTTTCTGGTTAAAATGAGGTTCTGAAGGATGTTCTTTTCTGAAGTATCGAAAAACTCTTTTACCAAATTCCGTGGGAAAATCATGCTAGTTGATGCAAACTTAATGAATCGTTTCTCTATGATTCTGATTAGATATAAGATTCTGTGGGATTGTGCCGTTAGTGGCCATGCCCTAAACACCTTCCTTACAGAAAACAATAAGGGGTCGTTTGGATGAAGGTTTTGTATTCCTAGGAACTCATTTTCCATTCCTTTCCCCTTTTTCCATGGGAAAGGAATTCAACATTTCCATACCCATGTTTGGTTAGGCTAGGTTGGGAATATGGAAAATGAATCTTAGTTTATTTAGTTTATCATAAATACCCTTTCATGCTTTTATTACCTAAATTTACATGTTTGTGATAGAAGTTGAATTTTTGAAAGTAAAATGAGGGTGTTATTATCCAAACAAAATATTAAACAACATTCCTAGGAAAGCAAACCTATTCCCAATGGGGACCTTGGGAATTACTTTCCACAACAATAGGAATATGAAGCCCTTCCTATTCCCCCCTAATTCCCAATCCTAAACATGCCAAACAAGGGTAAGAAATCTAAAACCCATTCCCAAGCCTCCAAAATTTGAACCAAACGCCACCTAAGATTGGTTGTTCCTGAATACCAGCAGCCTTCTGATGTGAATGAATAAGGGATATATAAGGATTTTGCTTGATAGGGCATGGGTTTTCTGGTATGCTGCCACTGAATATCTCGAGTGAGAAAGAATTTCTTTCTGCGGTATTCAAATGTTATACTTTTCTTAATTATTTCTGGATCATTTCCTTCACCAAACTAGTGTGCCAGAGCCATGCCTCAATGCTATACTGATCATAAAGTCTTATTAATATCACATTATCTGTAACAAAATATTCAGCTGCTTATGATTAGCATTTCGTTAAGGTGGGATATAGGCCGGGCTATGCTGGGCTGGGCTGGGCTGACCGGGCCCCGAAATGGACCGGGTTTAACCATGTCTGGGCTGGTCCAGACTCAAAGCCAAAACCCCAAACCCAGCCCGACCTAGAACTCGGTCTGAGCCAGGTTGGGCTAGACCGGGTTGGGTTCGGTTCGAGAGCGGGTTGGGTCCGTTCTGACCCTTTTTTAAGAGAAAAATTGTGCTTGGACTTTGGACAATTGGCAATTTATAAAAAATACTAGAAAATAAATGATTAATGAAAATAAAGAAACTCA
Organism: Iris macrosiphon; assembly: GCA_036927795.1. Classification (NCBI taxonomy): domain Eukaryota; kingdom Viridiplantae; phylum Streptophyta; class Magnoliopsida; order Asparagales; family Iridaceae; genus Iris; species Iris macrosiphon. Next base: position 17,999,440 of record JAYESA010000005.1, on the reverse strand, counting down.
CCACAGCGAAAAACAAATATGATGTTATTCATAATCAACATGCTCTGTTAAATATTTGAAAATAACATAAAATAACAAAGAATTTGTTGTACAAATTATCACTTGTTGCATTTCATTCACTATCTTCTTTTTATATTTTCTTTCATTAAAAACAGTAAAAAAAATGATAAAAAAATACTTCATTTTCCAAAACCTGATTAAATTAGACACGTATGCGGTTGGAACCATGCATCCTCCTAATATGCTAGCTGGCATGGAGCCCATGACTCATAATTGCAGCTCTTTGGTTGCCTCCAGCTCTACAGAGCGCAACGCTCCTCTGACCCAGCCACATGCGGTTATGATTATGACACCCTAATATGGAATCTCTTCTCCTACTACTACCAAAAACCTACACCAGCCACATGGATTGTTGTAGCAACCATGGGTAGACCTTCAACTTTTGCTTGGCGGAAGTCTTGAGAAAGAGATAGGACAATGCTGATATGAGGTGGAAACTGCATGCATATGTCTAGCTTGACCAAGTTTTGGAAAATAAAACTTTTTTTTAACACTTTTTATTGTTTTCAATGAAAGAAAATGTAAAAATAAGATAGTGAATGAAATATAAGTGATAATTTGCACAACAAATTCTTTGTTATTTTTCTGTTATTTTTAAACATTTAACAAAGCATTTTGATCATGGATAACATCATGTCTCCCTTTAGCTGTGATGCGTTTCTTTATTTTCATTAATTAGTTTTTTTTAATTGCCAAAGGCCCACACCCAAGTCCAAATTAAAAACAAAATAACTGGACCAGATCGGAATCGGCCTGCACCCGAACAGAACTCAGTTCGATCTAGCCCGGACCAGCCTGCTTCTTCAAACCTGACTGGACCGGGCCCAGGTCAGCCCGGCCCATATCACATCTTGAACTGAACTGTCACAACACTTTCTTGCTACATTCGAATGTTAAAACTATCAATGACATTTACCACAATTGCATTGTGGTTATTAAAATGATTAAGTGCAACTATAATTGTATTAAAAAGCGTTATTGTATATGCATATGCTTACTGCTTTTGCAATTTCAGCTAAAAGAGTGTGCTTGCATATGTGCATTACGTTTAGGCTGTGTTTGAGTTGCTTTCGTGGCTTCTTCTGTTCATTTCTCTGAAAGCAGTCTTGAAAGCTGTTGGTAACGGCCAGGGACAGACACAAGTAAGGAACAAGTGGGATCAACTGATCCCACTGGTTTTTTTTTTAAAGTTCTAAAGTACTAAGTCCATTCCCTTTTCCCTCCAATATTCCATTTGTGTGAAAACTCCTGCACACCTACGCCTGCCAACCATGTCACCCTGTTCTACCAAACCAAGAGCCCTCCTCTCCTAAGCTTCCTACCTCACCTTATTCTCTCCTTTCCTAGGAACCAAAGTCTAGATGCTTTAGTTCTTTCTTCTTCTTCTTCTTCTTCTTCTTCTGCGTACACTCTCTATACTCTTCTTTACCTTCATCTTTTTTTTCCTTAGAGCCACATCACCACACCATCTTCTTCGCCACCCTTTTCTTCTTCTCCAATCCTCACAAACACCAATTTCCTCTCCATCTAACAATTCTCTCTATGAAAATTCTTGCACCTACACCACACTCGAGTATCACCAACGTCGTGCCTCGTCACATCTCCTCCAGACCGCCATACGTTGTGTGATCCTCCGCCATTGGATTTTTTCGCAGAGCTTCCTAACGTCGCCGCACGATCAGAAGCAGCACTGGCAGAGGCAACGTTGCCCCTCGCCTTCGTATCTTTCTGCTCGACACCCCTTTACATATCGTTGCGTGGACACTATCGCCTCCAACCTCCCTCATCGCAGCCGAGTGCTGCAGAACTGTACTAAGCATGCTAGCCAGCTCGAGTTTTCGGCCTGCTGTTGTTCAAGGCGACGCTGACCTTCTCACATTATACTCCGCCGCATGGAGCTGGCCTGCCTTATCGTGTCGAGATCTACGCCAAGGTCATCATGTTGGAATAGAAGAAGGGCCCGAAAGCTCATTTATTCCCCTTCCTCCCCGCGTGAGAATAGAACAACGTTGTTGTTTCTATTTCATATAAATTTTGAGGTAACTTTGTGCATATATACCCCCCTTCTTTTATTGTTGGGCTTTTTTTATATTTGAGGTTGATCCCCTCTTTTAAATTCATGCGTCCGCCACTGTTAACAGCTACTTATGGTTTTTTTTTTTTAAAACTAGTTCAATTTTGGGACAGTTTTGGAAAGTAGACGGGTAATTGCTTTCGAAAGCTGCTTTTGCTGGAAGCACCAACCCCAAACCATACTTTAGTCAAAGTGTCAACTGATGGTTGATAAATTTCAAAATGAAATAACTTATTCAAAGACAGTTGATAGTCAATTGACTAAAGCATTTGGGCCTAAAATTTAGTACACAGATTGACTAAGGCAGAAGATTCATCCCTAAGAACAATTGTTCTTGATCTGGCTGGTGTTCTTGAGGTTGGATAGATTCTTATCTTCAAGGTAATAAAATCTGGAATATGGAAACTAGTCGTGTACGAATAATCTTGCCTCTTGAGCTAAGGTAAGGCTACGATTCTCAGTTTTATATGAAGTCGTACATCTTCTAGCTAAAATAGAAATTCATAGAAAGATTATCCTGTTGGATGGTCATTATTAGGGGTCATGTAATTCAGAGTCTTGACTCAACCAAATCCTGGCAGCAGTGAACTAGACCATACCCAAAATCTTGACTCATCGTATACGGGTCCAAAATCATGGATCAAATTCCAATCTGGACTAGTATGAATCTGGTAAGGATCTGTTAGATTCAGACCCGGCTGGATAAAACCAGAAAATTTCCAAGTAGACCTGAAACAGTTTAGTTTAGAAAATGGTGGTCTAGCCTATAAAAGAACAAAATTTATGGACTGGGCATTAACGGACCTGACCAGAAGCCAACAGACATGGTTCCAGATATATGAAGCCAGTTTCTGTTCCCGACAGAACCTGCTTGCACCTCTATTCATTAGTCATCATTACATTGATTTCTCATTGTGTTCTCTATACACTTGCATTTATATGAAGCCAGTTTCTGACTTTCTGTATCAGTTGCAAACCCTTCCGTCAGTTCTTTGTTGAAGATGTGGATGGGATGGTGGCTGCGGTTGGATAAAATCAGAAAATTTCCAAGTAGACCTAAAACAGCTTACTTTAGAAAATGGTGGTCTATCCTATAAAAGAAAAGAACTGTTACAAACGGGGCAATGAAGGACCTTATTAGCATCCAATAGACATGGAATTTGTCTTGTTTATATATATATATATATATATATATATATATATATATTAGACATGAAGTCACTTTTTCTTTCAGAAAGAACCTGCTCGCACAGCAAGGTTCTAGTACTGGTTTTGGTGTCGCTTTCGAACCCTTCCGCGTATGCGAGGGTGGGGTGTGTGTGTGGAGAAAACCAGAAAAATTCCAACTATACTAAATTAGTTTTGTTTGAAAATGGTGGTCTAGCCTATAAAAGAACAAAACTATTTTTGACCAGACACCAAAGGACCTGATCAGAACCCAACAGACATGGTATTTGTCTTTTTAGGTATAATTTAGATTTGAAGCCACTTTCTATTTCAGACAATATGCCTTCACGGGTGCACCTCTATTCATTAGTCATCATTGCATACAATTTTTATTTTGTACTAAATACACTTGCATTTATATAGAGGAGAAATGTTTCACCGACATGTCAAAATCAAGGTTCTAGTACTGTTAACGATTTTGAACCCTTCCTACAAGTTTTGGGAGGAGGAGGAAGAAAGGGGTAGGGTGGATTAAACCAGAATATTTCCAAGTAGACCTAAAACAGTTTACTTTAGAAAATGGTGGTTTAGCCTATAAAAGAACAAACCAGTTATGGACCGGGCTAAAGGACCTATCAGAATCCAATAAACATGTAATTTCTCGTGTAAGTATATATTTAAGATACGAAGCCACTTTCTCCAGACATAACCTTCTTGCACCTCTATATTTATTAGTCGTCATTACATTGAATTGTCATCGTGTTCTCTATACACTTGCATCTATTACAGGAGAAATGATCCACTGACATGTCAAAAGCAAGGTTCTAGTACTGGTTTTGGTTTCGAACCCTTCCTATCAGTTTTGGTGGTTTCTGCGTTCGGTATTGTTTTCTATAAGTTTCGGCTGATATTGAAAACTGTGGTCAAACGTTAACTTTTATCCATTACAAAAGGATTTTGTATGCTTGGATTATAATTATCAATGCCACAATTGTTAGCTTATTCCAATATTATTTATATTTTAAGATTTACAAACAAACAGATATATGTTGTTGGTTGGTACTTCATACTACTTTGAGACCATGGATCAATGACACCTCAAACCTCTTGCATACCCATACTAACTCACTATCTTGGCTATGTATTGGATGTGTCCTTGCAATATATATATATATATATATATATATATATATATATATATATATATATATATAGACAGGCATTAATTGCTTTTTATCATCAATTTGAACAATACTTAACACAAATACGCTAGGCGACATAGATCATTTTAGGCACTGATCTAAATAATGTGTCAATTTAATGATTGTGTTACTTCAGCTAGTATTTCCCCCATATTATAAGTGGCACTAAAATATTCCCCTGTATTAGCTGATTCAGCTCTTAAATTTTGTCGCTGAGATTACTAATATCCATTGTAGCATTCTGAGTTTTGTTTCTTTCTCAGCCTTGCAGAAGTTCAGAATGCTCGTGGTATCATGGATGTTCTTGCAGAAATGCTGAATGCTTTAGATCCTGGAAACAGAGAGGTATCCCTGCAATTTACTGCCTGATAATGTTTTCTTTCATGTAATTCATTTTCCCCAAAGCACTTTTGAACTTTGATCTTCAAAAGAGTAACATGGATGGCTGCTAAAAAATCTTCAACCTGGCTGTACAGTGGGAATACAATATTCTTCTATCTTACGTTTGAAACATGGATGAGCTTTCATATTGAAAAATCATTTATGACATATAGTTGAACAATGTTCTGATTTGGCAATTATGCTATGATATACCTGGTTCTATATTAAAAGCCTCGTCTTATTCCTGTAATAATTTTGGGTAAACATCTAGGTGCATTTGGCATCAGTTTAGTGGATGGTTAAACCCCTAGTCGGTTAAAAAGGCTGAACAAATACTTCAACCTTTCTTTAACCTGTGGCAAGCTAAATGGGTAGGAGAGGGCTTAACTCCCTTTGGTCCAGTGAATATTCTTTCTAGGAGAAGGAACAAAATTAAACCCCTCTAAATCATTCGCTTCTTAGGGAAAGTAAAGACAAGAGAAGTAGGCTCCATATGTTCTAATCCTCTTTTTGTCCAAGCACTTAAAAGTATAATTGTACAGAGAAGATTACATCCACTTGAGGGGGATTCTTTTTTTACCTAGATTTGATTATGAGTTACTTCTTAAATATAGGGATATATTTGATTATGATTTGTTTTTCTAGTTTATTTGGTTTCCTAGTTTGACTTGGCTTGCTTCTCAAGTCGGTCTTTTCCTATAAATAAGGCTTGATGCCTCTATTGCAAACATAACAATCAATAAGATTTCTTCTTCTTCTTCCTAGTTTTGAATCTCTACAGTAATAACTGAAGAATGTGTTGTCTTTTTAACCCCTGGATTACCCTTCCCTTCTCTCAAGTCTTAACCCTTTGCCAAATGAACTACTTGTGCTTAACCATGTTAATACTAATTTGCAGGGTCTCAAACAGGAGGTGATTGTTGACCTTGTTGAACAGTGCCGTACTTTCAAGCAGAGAGTGGTGCAACTTGTAAACACAACCTCGTAAGACCTTTTACCATGTTTGCATTGTCCTTATTAGTCACTAAGATGGATGAAACAGTGAAAGACCTCTTACTGTTGTTCCATTGCCCTCATGTTTTGAGTGCTTGCATTATACTTTGTTATGTGACATGAAGTCTAAATTCGAGGCTTCTTAATTTTGTTTGACTTCCCTATCCAATGAACTTATTTTTACATATTTTATGAAATATAAACCCATGCATTTCTGTGTCCCTTGAAACATCATTGCTACTTGTTTATAATCTTTGAGATTTTTCTCCTGCACTCCCTAGATTTTTAATCTAAAGATTTTAGTTTTTTATAACAGAAGTGGTTGTTGCTTTATATGCTGCCTTTTGTAGTCAAGTTGTATTGATCCGTGCTTACTTCGACTCCGATAGCAGGAGCTATTTGTTTTTTCATGATCGCCAATGAGTCAAAATCTGTCAGGTTTTCACGTGATAACTACATTACTTTCGACCATACTAATAGATATGACCGTCTTATTTTGCTATAGTTGGTGGACACTTCTGCTAATTTTTTCCAACTACTTATAGTGATGAGGATCTGCTTTGTCAAGGACTTGCTCTGAATGATGACTTGCAGCGTGTTCTAGCAAAACATGATGCGATTGCTGCAGGGATTGCTGTTCGTGTCGAGAAACCAAAAACTCTTCAGTCGCTGGTCGATATTGATAATTCTACAGCCTCAAACAAAGAAAGACAGCTAGATAAAAGGTAATTTTTGTTATCTTTTAATATTGTTTGTCTTCATTCTTTTTTTGGTCATTGCGCTGTCTTAGAAGTTCATGGTTCGTTCTTTTTGTTTATGTGGTGCCAAAGAAAGAAGATACAATTTATTGATTTGAGATATGAAATGCTTTACTTCAGGTTCCACTAATAGCTGGTTGTGAGTATTGCTCCCTGTTTGAATTGAAACATTGATTTTCAACAGCCTCATCTTTTCTTTAGTTTAATTGTCTTGTATGATAATCAAGTTTCTTTCAGCATCCGCTTGTTGCCCCTCCTATCTGTTTATCCACCACATTATACTAATTTTTGTTCAAGGTAGCATTTTTCATAATTTTAGTGAACTTAATTAATTGTATTCTATAAATCCAGTGCAAGCCCAAGCACAAGTAGCCAGCCTCCGCTTCAGCAGTTACTGTTACCTGCACCACCAGTATCGAATGGGTCATCAACTCCTTCGGCAAAAGCTGATCCTCGTATGGATCTTCTCAGCGGGGAAGATTATGGTCCATCTGCAGCTGAGAATCCACTTGCTCTTGTTCCTGTCAGCCAGCCTCTTGCAGTATCTGCATCTGATCAGAACATCTTGGCCCTTGCTGACATGTTTCCTCAAAGCAACAACGGAAACATTCCTGTCAGTCCTTTCAGTTCTACTTCCCCATACCCAGCACCACATCAGCAACCACTGCAGCCTGCGAGTTATTCCAATGGAGGAATCTCAACCTCTGGATCACCACAATTTGAGCAGGCAGCCTATGCTCAAGGAACTCAAGTTAACCACACGAATCCTGCATGGAATGGACAACCACAAACACTTGATTATGGTAACCTCATCTTTTAGTCACTAACTATTACACCAATTATGGAGTTCAAACTTCAATATGCAATGTCTTCACACATCTTTAAAGATATTATATACCAAGTTTTATCAATTGAATAGTTTTCTTAAAAGAACCAATTCAGAAGGGTCTGAAATGTGTGGAAAGAATAGTTCAAATTCTTAAAATCATGCAAGTGAAGTTTTCCACTTAATGCAATATTTCAATTTTGTGATGTCTTCCTATTAATGTAGCTTTTCCTTTATGTAAGCCCCATATTTGCAACCGAAGAATGGCACACCTTTTTTCCAAACCTTTGGGATGGGCTACATCAATTCTTTTTGTTCGAAAAATCTCTTAATAGGGATACAACATAAATTTCATGCTTCTTGTTGATATAATAACTAAAGAAATAAATACATTAACTACCCACCCCCCCCCCCCCCCCCCCCCCTCCCCTCCCCCCAACATGTTTCATGGGTATTACAGGGACTACCCCTATTTTGAAACTAATTACACAGACTACCCCTCTGATTTATAAAAAATATAAAACATAGGGGTGGTCCGTGTAATTAGTTTCAAAATAGGGGTACTTAGTGTAATAAGTATGAAACATAGGGGTAGTTAACGTAAAATGCCCAACTAAAGAAATGTCTTGGCCCTCCTGTTTCACGTGGTACTGCAGTGAAAATATTAAGCACCTGCACAACACTATAGTTTTCAGAAGGGGAATCCTAATAACAATTCTCCAAGAAAACCTTTTAACTTCTCAAACATGAAAAGTGTAATATATATATATATATATATATATATAGGAAATAAGTCCATAAAATTTGTTTGAAAATAAAATTACATCAAAATGAAACTCGTGTGTCATGCAGAATGGAAGTTATTCTACTCTCACTCTCTAGTCTCTATTGCAACCCCCTCGAAGTCTTACAATCTTCTGGTATATTGGCTGGCTACATTAGATTCTATACAGAGTTAAGTTAAACAAAAAGCATTGTACTAGTTGAATTTTTGCACTAGCAGGTGCCAATGGTCAAGGTGGAGCCCTTCCTCCACCACCCTGGGAAGCTCAAACAGCGCAGGATGGCCAGTTGGCAACCCCACAGCTCCAGCAACTGCAAACTGGTCAGATGGGTAGAATGCAACCCCAACTAACGCAGAATGGTCAGATGGGTGGAATGCAACCCCAACTAACGCAGAATGGTCAGATGGGTGGAATGCAACCCCAACTTATGCAGAATGGTCAGATGGGTGGAATGCAACCCCAACTTATGCAAAGTGGACAGATGGAGGGAATGCAACCCCAGCTCATGCAAAATGGCCAGTTTGGAGGTATGCAACCCCAACCCATGCAGAGCAACCAATATATGGGCATGAGCCCATCTCCAATGCAGAACCAGGTAGGTGGCATGTATTCTCAGCCGATCCAGGGCGGCGGCCAGTTTGCAAGAATGATGCCTCAACAAGCCATGTATGCTGGCCAGATGATGGCCTATGGATATGGACAGCAACCAGAAGCTCAGTTTTACGACCAGAGGAGACGGTCATATCCATATGGAAGCCCAAATGAGCTTTCTCAAAGAATGCATGGCTTGTCAGTTCAAGATAACAGTGCATATACAAGTCCCTCCTATGTACATGTGCCTAGTTCGTCGTACTACCCACAGCAGCCCAACAAGCCATCCAAGCCAGAAGATAAGCTGTTTGGTGATCTTGTCAGCATGGCAAAGTCGAAACCAGGCAAACCTGGCGTTAATAAGGTTTGAAGCTTGTAAAAACAGTGAGCGAGTGCATTGTTGTTTTATTTTTAACATTTTTTGGCTTGCTATTCTTAAGCTAGCTCCTCGCTATTATATTCTTCTCTCTCGATATGCTTCCTTTTCTGTATATTTTATCCCTTTATTGTAGTGTATATTTCCACCCGTGGGGTCTAGAAAGAAGCAATTAGGAAGATCTCAGGATACTACAAGTTTTTACCTTTTGTGCTTGTATTGAACATCAAGATCAGGATATTGATTTTCTCATTATTAGGAGAATTTCATCGGTTGCTTTGTTATTGTCAGTCTTCTCATAAATTGCAACTTTCTGATGTTAATTCAGAAATGGAAATTTTATTGGGGTTGAATTGTTAGAGATTGTTGTCTTTTGGAGCTTGTGTTGATTATCTTCTTCTTCTTGTCCATCAGAAGAGCTGCATTCCAGTCCATGACTTTAATTCTTCATATGAGAAGCTGGCCTGGCTGCTAGGTTGATAGGATATATACCTGAAGCACCATTTGTTGACTTCTTCTCTAGATATAGATATGTTCTTCTGTTGAAGAAAAAAAATTAATCAGTTACTCTCCACCTGATATCCACATGCTCTGTTGGTATGTGCGTGTGCGCGTATGTGCCTTCACGGGTTGCTCGTGTTTGAGGACGTGTGCTCTTTGTTAATCATCTTTACAAGCCATCAAATAGAAAGAGAGAGTGCTGGCCTACGTTGCACGACTCAAACATGATATTTGTACGAGATATTGACAAATTTATTAGCTACAACAATATGGTCCCATATTTTTTTAATTGACACGGATACAGAAAGGATACAGATACAAATAAGGACATGATGCCATGACGGCAGCAACACAAGGTGCCTCCCATTACATACACTGGTCTAATTTTCCATGTTGAGTTTCCGGAAGAAGCATTGAGCTGTGAGACGGTGAAGTTTGACATCATCAAGCCTGGATCATATGTGAATAATATAATCAATCTGGAAAATCTTTTATAGAGTCAAGTATGGAGCATTCCAAATAAGATTGTTTTAGAGTCTAAGAATATGAATAATCTCATACTCAACCTGGACTTTAAATGTTGCTTAGTGCCGGAGCATATTGGAAATGTTCTTCGGAGTTAAAATTTATGGGAACGGAATCCATTCCCATGATGAATAAACATGGATTTAACCTATGGAAATCGGTCACTCATGGTTGGGTTCGACCAAGTACTTAGCCATTTTTCTGGATGTAGTTTCTGTGACAAGATTCAGTTTTGGGAGGCTGTTTTGGATATGTCGCAGTCATTATTTGGCTCGGACTTCAATACTAAAATTGTTGAGAATTTTTCTCTCTTTCATCCAGGCTTTGAACTAGATCATTTGGAGGTGTATTGAAGAAGTTATGACCATCTGAAGTAGCCTATCTATTCATATTCTGCATGCATTCAGCTTGCATACAACATTGATGATGGATGAACGAATCTTGGAAGAAGTGTCACGAACCGCACCCGGATATTCGGGCACGAGTACGTGGGTACGTCCAGCCTACGTCGCAGCATCGGCGGTAGAACGATGTCTGGACAATATAACTATCTAAACATCTCACACAATATAATTAAGAGTACCTGTCAATCATTTCAACTTCAAACGGAGGAACAATATGGCATCTGATAATATAACTAAATCACAATGCAAACTAGGGAAGATAGAGCACGAATGAAAATAACAAAAGAAAGAGAATCACAATACAACCATCGGTCTGAAATAATATATACATGCCAAGTCCAAAACTATATAACTAGGCCTCCTCGGTCACTGGTACTATCTCCTTCTGCTATAGAGGAGTATCCTCTAGTGTCTCACCATCCTGCGGGCCGTAATAAGTGGGACAGCTCCTCTAGCCAATCATCTGAAAAATATATCCAGTCAGGATTGGAGCGAAGTACATACCTCTGAAAGCAGTTTCAAATACATAATCAAGCATATATAACGAGTAATAGAAAAGATACAAGATGCACAAGTATTAAGAATGAAAATACAGGCGAGAACCCCCAAATAATCACAATAAGGAACTAGAAAGTAAATACTGAAAATATGGAAATAACTGCAAGTAGAAGAACAAAAATACTAGCTATGTGGTTAGAGCACAAGTTCGTTATGTGATCGGCTTAGGTTGCACATGAGGTATAAAGGTAACTCGATTATACGTGAGGTGTATAATCGACATGCACATGAGATAAATAGGGCTTGATCACATAACCAACTTCTACTCCTCCTCCCCAACCAATACTCATGGATCCAATCACGACACGTTACGCATATGAATACGATATAGTCACACTAGCACACGAAATAGTGGATGCACAAGAAGCACATGAAACAATACCCGATGCACACGATGAAATACATGTGTAAGGAGTATCCGTTGAACACGGTAAGGGATAACAACTCCTGACATGATCCATATAGTACTAGTTCGTGTAACCAAGTGTCAGTATCAAGTACGCAGTTCTAGAACAAGTAATATATACACTATCATGAAATAAAAACTAACAGAGAAATGTACTTGCCTGAGGTCCTGAGCAAGGTGTGTCTCTCGATGCTCAAGCTGGTGTCACACAAACCTATTTTAGAAATTATCAAGTAAAATGGTGCAATAAAAGAGGAATGGATTAAAAATACACTAATGCATGCATTTAGGTCCAAACTGTCAAACTAGGTCAACTCTAGACCAAACTAGTCAAACTTGGTCACACTAGCTATTTCTAGGTTATATGAGCATGTATGTAAATTATTAGGTTGGTATCGCAATGATACAAGGTATACTAGCTAATACTAGATGTTAGAATACCTTATAGTATCAATATAATATACCTAACTTAAAATACTAGCTTACCAATTACCTATACTAGTATCAACAATACCTTAGCTAGTTATATGTATAACCACAACCCGATATCTATATATAAACCCAATGCCCTCACCTACACATTATACTAAGGCACTGATACATTAAAACACACTTAACACTAACTGTAATCATAACAACTAATATCAACTATTAATATAGCTACTAACATCTAACATACCCCTCAACTAACAGTTAACCAATATAACATCTAACTCCTCATACTAATATCTAACATCAAAGCTAACACTGTAAACATTCACTCATAACATATACAACTAACCTATTAACAATTAACCAACTGTTAACTCATAATATATTACTTAACATGTAACTAACCATCTAAACTCACACCACTAATCACCTACACATCAGTAACAGCTCCCCTCTCCTCTTTATATCCACCACAGCATGTATAACTGCTGATACTGCTCTTGCTGTGACTGCTCTACACTGCACTCGAGCAGTGCGTACTGCTGCTGCAGTTGCTGCTAACACTCTATGCATTTGCTACTGCTCCTAGCTCTGCTCTTGCTGCAGCTACTTGCTGCACTCAAGAAGCCATTATTGCTGCACTGCAACATTGCATTGTTGCACACTGATATGCTCTGATACTACTACTGCTTGCAAAATGCTAGCTGCTGCTGCATGCTGGCCTTGATGTTTGCTGCTGCATTTGCTACTGCAGCCATTGCTGCACTGATAATTGCTAATGCTGCTGTAGTTGCTGCTGAAACTGTATTGCTGTGCATGCTGCAGCTATTACTGCACTGCTGCTGTAGTACTGCTAGTTGTTGGTGCTTGCCACTGATGCACTGTGCCGAACCTGATCCCCCTACTCCAATGCACACTGCACTCGACACCCACTCACTCACACACTGCCAATGCTATCTCGATTCTCCATCAATACTATATGAAACCACACCACACACAAACCTATATACATCACTATACCTACACACATATACATATCACTAAACACACACACACACACACACACACACACACACACATATATATATATATATATATATATAATTACAACTATTAGAAATCATTACAACACATCATGAAGAGATGTAAACCCCCTGATTTTGCAAGAATTCTAAATTTGGATTTTTCACAATTTTCTGGGATTTTTTTTCTGTAATTAAAATCAGGGTTTTAATGATTAAATGATTTTTAATAAATAATAAATAATATTAAAATATTATGAAAATAATATTTTTGGGTGTAAAATGAAAAACTGGACATAGGGTAATTTTTTGGAATTTATTGGGCCCCGGACCTATTTTAAAATACCTAAAAAATATTATTATTTATTTATTCATTTATTTATCTATCTATTTATTTTATTTAATTATTAAACCCAAACCGGCCCATTGGGCCCAGCCCAGAACCCGCGGCCCACCCGCCATAACGGGTCGGGTCGGGTCCGCCCGACCGAACCCGACCCGCGGGCCCGCAGACCCGCTCGCCCACGACCCCTCTGCCCGCGTCCACCGCCGCTCAGCCCGCGCCTCGCCCGGCCTCGACGCCGCTCCGCCCGCTCCGCCTCTCTCGCCCCACGCCCCGCGGCCACGACCTCCCCTCCTCCGCCTTCCCCGGCCCCTCGACGCCACCCTCTCCCCTATATAACCCCCTGACCCCCCGCTCGGCTCCGGTGATCTCCTCCCTCAGCTCCCCGCTGCCCCAGACCTCGCCGCCGTGCCGCCCCAACGCCACCTCGCCGCGGCGCGCCGCCCGCTGCAGCCCCCGACGGCTCCCTCCTCCTTCTTCCTCCTCTTCCCCGATCCAGCACCCAGCAACGGCCGCCCTGCCCGCCTCCGGCCGCCCTGCCCGCAGCGCCACCTCCGCCCAGCCTCGCCGGCGCCGCCCCCAGCTGCCCTCGACCGCCTCCGGCCTCCCCTCGCCGTCCTTCGGCCAGAACCCCCAAACCCTAACCCTAATTCTCCTTGTGTCGGACACGTGTCGGACACGGTAAATTTGGGTTTTTCCGACCCTGTTCAGGTACGTGTATCTTTCTGCTCGTAATCCCGTTTTCGATTCCGTCAGTTGCGTTGTGAAGCCTGAATGACCCTCTCGGTGCCCGTGCAACCCGCTCGGGGCATCGCGTCCTGTGGTGATCGCGAACCGCGATCCAAAAACAGGAAAAACAACGACCCGATTCACCCCGGAACTGAGTACGCCCCGCCAAACGGGACGACTTGGTCGCGCGCGGTCTTCACAGATACGTGTGCGCCGTCGATATGGACGTGTGAGATTTCGCAGAAGTCGATTCGGGTGTGCGTGCACACCGGGATCAACGCGTATCCGCGGACACCGTCCCATATTCGCCTTTTCTGGATCGCGCCCTAACTTTGTGTACACACGTCAGATCGAAACAAAACTTGCGCCATCAGACCCGTAGCAATACGCTGGTCCTGTGACCCAAGTTTGCTTCGATTCTGAGAACGTTGACAAAATTGCGTGTCGTGGGTCCCACAGGCTCCGCTCGACGGGCGATTTTGTGATCGGCTCATCGGAATCCAATTCTGGAAGTTCCGTTGGGTTCGTATCATCGTTCCTGACCTGTTGACACTAAGTTTGATAAATTTGGAGACCTTTGACCCTGACACATTTTCCGGTGCAAAGCGGGCCCACATGCGGATCCCGTTTTGGCCCGAAATTGTCGTTTTTGCCCTTGTCTCCAAATTGGACTCAAGGACAGGCGTTTCTAGCTATTTGATATCTTCTGAGCATGATGGTAATATTTATTTCAGTATCCGGAGATATTTCTAGAAATTTCTCGAGAACAGAACCGTAGTTTGAATCCAAACATCAGGCAAGTACCTGCACTTCAAGTTTAGTCTTTATATTATGATAATTAGTTCCTTGCTCTACTAGTACCATTGGATGATTACACTTAGTGTTAGAATTTGGAGTTCATGTCTTGCTTTTCGTGTCGGGAGGGAGAATACTAGGAGGCATGCAGTTTACCCTTCCCCATGTCCTGACTGCTAGCTGTTGGTACGCGACTGTACCATCAGCCTGATACTCGATTATTCCTGACTGATAGCCGTCTATGACGGTCTGATTAGCCTTATAACCCCCTACATGCCAACTATGTATTCTAAATACACAATTTCACACACACATAGTTCCTGTTGTCTTGTTGCAGTTCCATTTTCTTGTCTCATTATAATCCTGTTTTACTCATGTCTTATAACATTTAACTCTTAGTTAATTTTCCTACTTATTATGCATGTTCTTATCATGATACTTAGTCAATTTTTACTACTTTTCATAAATATTTAGTTTAAACTTTGTTGTGTATTGGTACTTTGCTCCTTTCCTGACTGGATCCGTTGATATTAGACGATGATGAGGACTATGCCTCCACCTTTTATGGCCCATATGACGTAGCAGATGATACATTTGAGGAGCCGGTTCCTACTCAGGAGACTACTTTTGAGGAGTCGCTAGCCAGTTAGCTAGTATTTTCTTTCAGCATAGTAATCGGATTTGTCCCCGATTTATCTTCTGGTTCTGTAATAAACTGTGAAATTGTTTGTCACAATTTGTCTTTTGAAATCTTAGCATTACTATTTTCTGTTATTATCCTTGCCTATTTATTCTTGTGGATGAGCTAGATTTTAAATTACCTGTGAATATGATCTAGACAGCGTACTACCGCCGACACTGCGGCGTAGGCTGGACGTACCCACGTACTCGTGCCCGAATATCCGGGTGCGGGTCGTGACACATTTTTATGGTGGCCCATGCAGGTCAACGACTACATTGTTCGGTTTCAACTTAGGGACCGAACAAGCCTGCACTAAGAATAGAATAAGTTTTTAGGATCTCATCCACTTGCTTGAAACGTTCTTGATATCCATATCAACTTCGAATTAATTTCTCGACTTGCATCCTGCCTTGATTCCTGTGCGCCTCTTATCATTTATTTTGGATGCAGAATAATGGATCTACCAGCAAGCGACGAGATTCCTACAAGATCACCGCGAGATGCTGTGGTAAACCAACAAGCTCTACCAGCACCCGAACCGAGACCACCCTTGGTACCACCAGCAGCACTCTCCCAGCAAGCCCAGCTACAGCAGAGGGCGCCACCTCAAGGACGCGGACAAACTTACGCGATGACCGTGGAGAACGCGCAGACTCTTGGAGTAGTTAATGCGCGTAAGTGATTCGTAGTTATCCGTTTCTAGTTAACTCGTGCCTATTGGTTCGTGACCTCAGCCCCAACCTAGTAATTTTGAACTTGCTAATAACCTGGTATGCTTTTATATTTGATAACTGTAGAGATTGTAGAGTCTTTTATTAATGTTGCTTATTTTGTTTTGTTTTGTGAACTTGAATAATTTGTACCTCCTTCCATCATCATCTAGCGTACTTATATTTTATATACTACCTTGACTTATGCTGCTATTTTATAGCCTAGTTTTGCAAGCTTACTCTTTATCGAGCTTGTTCATGACATATGTATTATTGGGGAGGCCCACAATAATATATTTTAGAATCAGTGTATTACGGTCTGATCAACTATAGTGCGCTTGATTCGCCCTTCGAAATAATACTTTACGTGGATTGAGATATTTAGTAGACAAATATACTTGCTCTCTAGATATGTCCGAGCATATCGTATCGGTTACATAACTGTACTTATACGAGCATGCGAACAAACGATTACCAGAATAGGATTTCAATCCACAACTGCTTGATAATTCCCATTTGAAATCTTTAAACGCCTTGATCCCGATACTTCTATTCTATCACCTCACCCTTGAACTCTTTATTATTGATCTTCGTCTCCCCTTACTTCGGAAAGACAAAATCTCGTGCTTGGTATAAGTTTGATATATAGACAGTACTAGATATGTCCCATAGGCCGATCACATACATGAGGATTATCCTTTCGTAATTAAGGACATATCATATGTGATATGATCGGCGTTGAAGTTTCGAGGATTGAATGAACTGAGTAAACATATTAAGGAATATTTTCTTAAGGTTTATAGCCTTATGTGATGGATGAGTAAATTCTAAGTTAGGTAGCAGTGCATTGTCAACTCGAGATAAATTTCTTTTAGATTGTGACCGAGTAAGATTAGATTGGGAGAGGTTCAAGCCATTCTAATTTTGAAAATTTAGAGGATAAAAATATAGAATTTCAGACTTGAAAATTGGTGGACTACATTTAAATTATTTTTCAATTTGATGATTTAAATTAAGAATTAAAATTTGATGGTTGGACTACCTAGTTGGAATATTGAGGATGTGAATGAAAAAAAAGGGAATACTATTGGACTCGAATTACTTCTAGAGGAAATTATGATAGTTAGAATCGTGAGGCAAATTTATAAGCGTATGCAAATTTTGAAGATGTTATAGGGACTTAATTTAAAATCTGCCTGTGGATAATTTGAGAAAGTAAGAAGTGATAACCATAGGTTTAATTTGATTGGAACAGTAGTCATCTTAACCTTGAAGTGATTGCAGTGGATATGATTAGGATTTTAATTATCGCAAGGAGATTGCGATTGACTTGCCTTATGTACATGAAGGGTTAACAGATTATGGCTTAATTTTAATTTCGAGGACGAAATTTTATAAGTTGGGTAGATTGTAAACCCCCTGATTTTGCAAGAATTCTAAATTTGGATTTTTCACAATTTTCTGGAATTTTCTGGGATTTTTTTCTGTAATTAAAATCAGGGTTTTAATGATTAAATGATTTTTAGTCGATAATAAATAATATTAAAATATTATGAAAATAATATTTTTGGGTGTAAAATAAAAAACTGGACTTAGGATAATTTTTCTGGAATTTATTGGGCCCCGGACCTATTTTAAAATACCTAAAAACTATTATTATTTATTCATTTATTTATTTATTTATCTATTTATTTTATTTAATTATTAAACCCAAACCGGCCCATTGGGCCCAGCCCAGAACCCGCGGCCCACCCGCCATAACGGGTCTGGTCGGGTCCGCCCGACCGAACCCGACCCGTGGGCCCGCAGACCCGCTCGCCCACGACCCCTCTGCCCGCGTCCACCGCCGCTCAGCTCGCGCCTCGCCCGGCCTCGACGCCGCTCCGCTCGCTCCGCCTCTCTCGCCCCACGCCCCGCGGCCACGATCTCCCCTCCTCCGCCTTCCCCGGCCCCTCGACGCCACCCTCTCCCCTATATAACCCCCTGACCCCCCGCTCGGCTCCGGTGATCTCCTCCCTCAGCTCCCCGCCGCCCCAGACCTCGCCGCCGTGCCGCCCCAGCGCTGCCTCGCCGCGGCGCGCCGCCCGCTGCAGCCCCCGACGGCTCCCTCCTCCTTCTTCCTCCTCTTCCCCGATCCAGCACCCAGCAACGGCCGTCCTGCCAGCCTCCGGCCGCCGTGCCCGCAGCGCCGCCTCCGCCCAGCCTCGCCGGCGCCGCCTCCGCCCAGCCTCGCCGGCGCCGCCCCCAGCTGCCCTCGATCGCCTCCGGCCTCCCCTCGCCGTCCTCCGGCCAGAACCCCCAAACCCTAACCCTAATTCTCCTTGTGTCGGACACGTGTCGGACACGGTAAATTCGGGTTTTTCCGACCCTGTTCAGGTACGTGTATCTTTCTGCTCGTAACCCCGTTTTCGATTCCGTCAGTTGCGTTGCGAAGCCTGCATGACCCTCTCGGTGCCCGTGCAACCCGCTCGGGGCATTGCGTCCTGTGGTGATCACGAACCGCGATCCAAAAATAGGAAAAACAACGACCTGATTCACCCCGGAACTGAGTACGCCCCGCCAAACGGGACGACTTGGTCGCGCACGGTCTTCACAGATACGTGCGCGCCGTCGATACGGACTTGTGGGATTTCGCAGAAGTCGATTCGGGTGTGCGTGCACACCGGGATCAACGCATATCCGCGGACACCTCCCGTATTCGCCTTTTCTGGATCGCGTCCTAACTTTGTGTACACACGTCGGATCGAAATGAAATTTGCGCCATCGGACCCGTAGCAATACGCTGGTCCTGTGACCCAAGTTTGGTTCGATTCTGAGAACGTTGACAAAATCGCGTGTCGTGGGTCCCACAGGCTCCGCTCGACGGGCGATTTTGTGATCGGCTCATCGGAATCCAATTCTGGAAGTTTCGTTGGGTTCGTATCATCGTTCCTGACCTGTTGACACTAAGTTTGGTGAATTTGGAGACCTTTGACCCTGACACGTTTTTCGGTGCAAAGCGGGCCCACATGCGGACCCCGTTTTGACCCGAAATTGTCGTTTTTGTCCTTGTCTCCAAATTGGACTCAAGGACAGGCATTTCTAGCTATTTGATATCTTCTGAGCATGATGGTAATATTTATTTCAGCATCCGGAGATATTTCTGGAAATTTCCCGAGAACAGAACCGTAGTTGGAATCCAAACATCAGGCAAGTACCTGCACTTCAAGTTTAATCTTTATATTGTGATAATTAGTTCCTTGCTCTACTAGTACCATTGGATGATTAAACTTAGTGTTAGGATTTGGAGTTCATGTCTTGCTTTTCGTGTCGGGAGGGAGAATACTAGGAGGCATGCAGTTTACCCTTCCCCCTGTCCTGACTGCTAGCTGTTGGTACGCGACTGTACCATCAGCCTGATACTCGATTATTCCTGACTGATAGCCGTCTATGACGGCCTGATTAGCCTTATAACCCCCTACATGCCAACTATGTATTCTAAATACACAATTTCACACACGCATAGTTCCTGTTGTCTTGTTGCAGTTCCATTTTCTTGTCTCATTATAATCCTGTTTTACTCATGTCTTATAACATTTAACTCTTAGTTAATTTTCCTACTTATTATGCATGTTCTTATCATGATACTTAGTCAATTTTTACTACTTTTCATAAATATTTAGTTTAAACTTTGTTGTGTATTGGTACTTTGCTCCTTTCCTGACTGGATCCGTTGATATTAGGCGATGATGAGGACTATGCCCCCACCTTTTATGGCCCATATGACGTAGCAGATGATACATTTGAGGAGCCGGTTCCTACTCAGGAGACTACTTTTGAGGAGTCGCTAGCCAGTTAGCTAGTATTTTCTTTCAGCATAGTAATCGGATTTGTCCCCGATTTATCTTCTGGTTCTGTAATAAACTGTGGAATTGTTTGTCACAATTTGTCTTTTGAAATCTTAGCATTACTATTTTCTGTTATTATCCTTGCCTATTTATTCTTGTGGATGAGCTAGATTTTAAATTACCTGTGAATATGATCTAGACAGCGTACTACCGCCGACACTGCGGCATAGGCTGGACGTACCCACGTACTCGTGCCCGAATATCCGGGTGCGGGTCGTGACACATTTTTATGGTGGCCCATGCAGGTCAACGACTACATTGTTCGGTTTCAACTTAGGGACCGAACAAGCCTGCACTAAGAATAGAATAAGTTTTTAGGATCTCATCCACTTGCTTGAAACGTTCTTGATATCCATATCGACTTCGAATTAATTTCTCGACTTGCATCCTGCCTTGATTCCTGTGCGCCTCTTATCGTTTATTTTGGATGCAGAATAATGGATCTACCAGCAAGCGACGAGATTCCTACAAGATCACCGCGAGATGCTGTGGTAAACCAACAAGCTCTACCAGCACCCGAACCGAGACCACCCTTGGTACCACCAGCAGCACTCTCCCAGCAAGCCTAGCTACAGCAGAGGGCGCCACCTCAAGGACGCGGACAAGCTTACGCGATGACCGTGGAGAACGCGCAGACTCTTGGAGTAGTTAATGCGCGTAAGTGATTCGTAGTTATCCGTTTCTAGTTAACTCGTGCCTATTGGTTCGTGACCTCAGCCCCAACCTAGTAATTTTGAACTTGCTAATAACCTGGTATGCTTTTATATTTGATAACTGTAGAGATTGTAGAGTCTTTTATTAATGTTGCTTATTTTGTTTTGTTTTGTGAACTTGAATAATTTGTACCTCCTTCCATCATCATCTAGCGTACTTATATTTCATATACTACCTTGACTTATGCTGCTATTTTATAGCCTAGTTTTGCAAGCTTACTCTTTATCGAGCTTGTTCATGACATATGTATTATTGGGGAGGCCCACAATAATATATTTCAGAATCAGTGTATTACGGTCTGATCAACCATAGTGCGCTTGATTCGTCCTTCGAAATAATACTTTACGTGGATTGAGATATTTAGTAGACAAATATACTTGCCCTCTAGATATGTCCGAGCATATCGTATCGGTTACATAACTGTACTTATACGAGCATGCGAACAAACGATTACCAGAATGGTCGAGAACATGACTGCTGTTTGCCACAAGTGAGCTATCTGGCTGAAAACTGGGATTTGGCATGGTTCTCTATTGGAGATCCAGGGGCCTAAAAAGGCACGTCGACTTTCGTACGCCGGAGGCCCGCCTGATAATAATATATATATAGTGGTCATCACCGCCCGTATCTCCAGCGGAGAATCCGGTCACACAATAGAAAAAGTGCAAAGGAGCTCAAATGCGGTACTTGTTGTTCTCTCCACCCAATGCTCTAAGCATGTCATGTCCATGACACGATAAAACCTCTAATAACTGCCAGGTCTACTAGCATGAAAAGTTTCTATTGGCAGTTATTCCTATCCGTCGCACGACCTATACGTACCAGTGGCCAGCCGAGTACGCAAGTCCGTGTCCTACATGTGACTCACACTCCTGTAAGAATAGTGTCATGGCCAATGAAACATAAATGCCTCATGAAAATGGGGTGGTCTCATAAAGTAGGTCCAATGCATATACATAAATAAAAACATAGTACGACGACACCGTCGTTGCACCCAAGTTTCCTTGGACGCGTAATTTATATAGCAGTTAAATAAATGAACTAAATAAACAGAAATAAATATGCATGCATCATATGGAATGTAAATACAGTACAATGACAAGGTATACTTGCCTGGCAAGAAATCTGTAAAGTGTACGCGCCCAAATGTCAAGGACCCGGAACCTGGAACTAAGGCCTCAGAACAAACGTCTCTGGATGCTGAAATAAACATCACCAACGTTTCCGGAATGAGCAAAATAGCTAAAAAGTACTTCCCTTTCGTCCAATTTGGACACAGGGGCAAAACGGTAATTTTGGATAAAAGTGGGGTCCACGTGTGGCCCACTTTGCACCGAAAAATGTGCCAAGGATAACAGTCTCTAAATGGGACAAATTATAGGTCAAATAACTCTAAATGTCAATACGAACCCAACGGTATGTCCAAATGTGGATTCCGATGAGCCGAACATAATTCGTCCAAAAAGTCAACTGTAGGGCCCGCCAATTGGCGACTTGGTCAACTATCTCAGAATTGCCTGAAAATTGGGCCACAGGACCAGCGCGTTACCACGAGTCCAGTGGCGTAAGTTTCGTCGTAATCTGACGAGCGTGCACAAAATGCGTGCGACTTTCGCAAAAGTTGCGACACGAGGTGTGTTCGCGGATACTGACTGATTTTCGGCGCGTACACGCGTCCGAATCAGTCTCCACAAATTTTTACGTGTCCGATTATGCTGCACGCACCGTTCAATACACTTGGTACACGACGGGGCGGTCCCGTTTGGCGGGGCGCGCTCCGTTTCACAAATTTTGGAAATCTGAAAAAAGTGGGTTCATAGGGTTTTGTGACGAATTTAATTCTGTCCACAGCATTTAATAATCTAGGGTTATTGAACAGAAATTAAACTAGGTCAAGTGGTCTACGCATACCAAAAAGAATCACCAAATTTCGATCCCTGTGGTGGGAGATACGAACTCGGCAACATGGATGGTCACCGCAGTTTTCTGCGATCCCAAAATTTGGTCTGTTTGTGCCAACTTTGGCACTGTTTTCGCCTAGGGTTTCGTGTTGTTCGAGGTCTACGATCATACAGATATGGAAGAGGGTTAAGGGATGAGCATACCGGTGAAGAAGGAACGGCGTTTGGTTGAGCGAGTCGACGGAAAACAACTCCGGAACGCAGGTAGCTCGCTGTGGGAATCTGCAGTGCGCAGGGTCGCGGTCGTCGGGATTTGTTTGGACGGCCTGGCGGGGTTCTCCGGCTGCGGTGATGGCTCTCTCTAGGTCTAGATGAGAAGAGGAGGGTCTGGATGATAGGTTTAGGGTTTCAGAGAGATAATTATATATATATATATATATATATATATATATATATATATATATATATATATATATATATATATATATGAAAGGGAATGTGAAGGGTTTGTATTTGACGCGGGTTGGTTCTCTTTTGGGCTTTGCTGCGTTTGCCATTTGGCGGTTTGCTCACAGCAGCAAATAGGACGGATGGGAATGGTCTGCTAATGGAATGGAATTGGTTTGCTAACGTGCTACTTTAGTTGGATTGGGAATTGCTTTGGTTATTAGTTATTAGTAATAGTTATTATTATTATTATTATTATTAGTTTATTATTATTTTCTTTTCTTTTCTTTTCTTTTCCTTTTTCTTTATATATATATATATATATATATATATATATATATATACTCATAAAAAAATTTATAGATTATATTAATGCACACTATTAAGCTAGCAACTGCTCAAGGGGTCTCCTACATGGAATAAATTCCGAAAAATTTCTAATGGTCCCATAAATCCTCTAAGTGCCCGAACACCTAAAATAAAAATTATTAAAAATCTATTTATCCTATTTAGCCACTAATTACTATAATTAAATTAATAATTAATAAATAAAAAGGGTATATACGATTTTTCTAGGATAGGGGTTTTACATTCTACCCAACTTATAAAAATTTCGTCCTCGAAATTAAAATTAAGCCACGATAGAATGCAAGGATGGTATGAGATATAAATTAACAATGTAAATTCATACCTTGGTCTGTGAATAGGTTCAGAAAATGCTTGCGCATGTCGTCCTCCCGCTCCCAAGTTGATTCTCCTGGTGCGCCATGCCTCCATGCTACGCGAACCAAGGGAATAGACTGGTTCCTCAACACTTTCTCTCAACGATCAAGGATTCCCACGGGTTGCTCTTGGTATGACAAGCTCGGCCCAATGGTGATCTCTGAATGGTCGAGAACATGACTGCTGTTTGCCACATATCGCCTGAGCTGCGACACATGGAATACGTCATGTACTCCCTCCAGTGAAGGTGGTAGCGCAAGTCGATATGCCACCTCTCCAACTCTCTCGAGCACGTCAAATGGTCCAATATACCTTGGACTCAACTTGCCGCGCCCTCCGAATCGAATAGTGCCTCTGGTCGGTGATATCCTCAAGAAGACATGATCGCCCTCCTTGAACTCCAAGGGACGACGATGAAGGTCTGCCCACTGCTTCTGTTTGTCTTGCGCTGCTCGCTAGTGTCCCTGAATCTTCTTGACTGTCTCTACGGTGTTGACCACCAACTCGGGTCCCAGAATCTGACGTTTCCCACGTCACTCCAACACACAGGAGACCTACATTTTCTTCCATACAATGCTTCAAACGGAGCCATCTGAATACTCGCTTGATAGCTATTGTTGTAAGAAAACTCCACAAGATGTAGGTGGTCCTCCCATGATCCTCCGAAGTCTAACATGCAAGCCCTCAACATATCCTCCAACGTCTGAATAGTATGCTTCGACTTCCCATCTGTCTGCGGGTGGTAAGATGTACTAAACTTCAGACGAGTTCCAAGACTCTCTTGCATGCTCCTCCAAAAGTGCGATGTAAAGCACGAATCTCTGTTCGATACAATGCTGACTGGTATCCCGTGCAATCTCACGATCTGCCTCATATATAAGTCAGCTAAAGCTTTTTAGACTGGCCAACTCTAAAAGGTATGAAATGGGCTGACTTGGTGAGTCGGTCCACTATTACCCACACTGCTTCTCTTCCACTTGGACTTTTGGGAAAGCCCGTGACGAAGTCCATAGTGATGTGCTCCCACTTCCACTCTGAAATCGGAAGTGGTTGCAATAAGCCTGCTGTCCTCTGGTGCTCCGTCTTCACTTGTTGATATACCAGACATTTAGCTACAAAGCGAGCTATCTCTCTCTTTATTCCATGCCACCAAAAGTGCTATCGTAAGTCGCGATACATCTTGGTGCCTCCAGTATGAATAGAATAAATTGAACTATGAGCCTCTGTCATCAGCTCCTGTCGAATCTCTCCATTTGGAACATAAAGACGATCATCACATCATAATGTCCCATCCTCATGAATGCGCAATCCCGTCTGCTCTCCGGCCTCTGTCATTTCCTTCAGTCTCCTGAATCTGGCGTCTGTAGGCAAAGCTGCCTTAATCCTCTCTACCAATGATGATTGTACTTGCAAGTTGGCTAGTGTCCCATCTGCTCCGGGTAATATCACTTCAATGCCAAGCTCTTGCAAGTCCTCCAATAGTTCTCTCTGTGATGTCAAGAAATAAGCTGCTGGCTTCCGGCTTAACGCGTCTGCTACCACGTTAGCCTTGCCTGGATGATAATGTAGCTCTATCTTGAAATCTTTCATCAACTCGAACCATCGACGTTGCCTCATATTTAACTCCTTCTGCGTGAAGACGTACTTGAGGCTCTTGTGGTCTGTATAGATCTCCACTCGTTCCCCATATAAGTAATGTCTCCATAGCTTCAGAGCAAATACAACGACTGCAAGTTCCAAGTCATGAGTCGAATAATTTTTCTTATGTACTCATAACTGCCTAGATGCATATGCAATCACCTTGCCATGCTGCATCAATACGCATCCCAAGCCTTTCCCTGATGCGCACTGTAGATCACATAACCTCCTGATCCTGACGGAATTGTCAATACTGGTGCTGTAGTCAGTCGCTTCTTCAACTCTTCAAAGGCGGCTTGACACTCGTCGGTCCATAGAAATTCATGATCCTTATAAGTCAAGCGAGTCATAGGTGCCGTTATCTTTGAGAAGTTTTCCATGAACCGTCGGTAATATCCCGCAAGTCCAAGGAAACTCCTCACCTCTGCTGCTGATTTAGGAACAGGCCATGTCTCAACTGCTGAGATCTTCTCTGGATCAACAGAAATACCATCTCCTGTAACAACATGTCCAAGAAATGAAACTCTGTCCAAGAAGAACTCATATTTGCTGAGCTTTGCATATAACTGCTCTCTCCTCAAAGTCTCTAGAATAATCCGCAGATGCTCCTCGTGCTCCTCGTGGCTCTTCGAATAGACAAGTATATCATCTATGAAGACGACCATAAACTGGTCCAAGTACTGGTGGAAGAATCGATTCATCAAGTCCATGAAGATCGCTGGAGCATTGGTCAACCCAAATGGCATGACCAAAAACTCGTAGTGCCCATATCTTGTTCTGAATGCGGTCTTCAGAATGTCCTGCTTCCGTACCTTCACCTGGTGATATCCCGATCTCAAATCTATCTTCGAGAATACCTTAGCTCCACTGAGTTGATCAAATAAGTCATCAATGCGTGGCAATGGATATTTGTTCTTCACTGTCACTGCATTCAAGGCTCTGTAGTCAATGCACATACGCACTGACCCATCCTTCTTGGGTACAAACAACACTGGTGCTCCCCAGGGTGATGCACTTGGTCGGATAAAACCTTTCTCCTCTAGCTCTTTTAACTGTGCCTTCAGCTCATCCATTTTCTTCTTCGTCAGTCTGTAAACATGCGACGCTATAGGTGCTGCTCCGGGTGCTAGTTTAATTGAAAACTCTACATCTCTGTCTGGGGGTAGTCCTTGCAAATCCTCTGGAAAGACGTCTAGAAATTCTGAAATAATGGGGTGATAAACAACGTCGTCCATTGCAAGCTGAATACCATCCATGGCTTTAGTGGATTCTCTTGCAAACTCAAGTTCAGGCTGGCCTGGTACCTTAAAAAGAATGCTTCCTCCAAAACAATCGAAGAAAGCGTGGTACTTGCTCAGCCAGTCCATTCCAAGCATAATATCAAAAGATGGCATGGGAAGGACTAAGAGTTGAGCGTTCATCTCTCTGCCATGTATCACTATAGGACCCGATCTACAAACTCGGCTAACTGGTACAACTCCTCCTCCGGTTAGAATTCTAACACAACTAGATAAATGTGTAGAAGAAATATTATGTTTGGCAATAAAACTAGATGATATGAATGAGTGGGTGGCTCCCGTATCAAACAATGTCACAGCAGGAAAAGTAAAAGCAAGGGTAATACCTGCTATGACATCCACCTCATGATCCATGTCATCTACCTCCAATGCAAAAGCTCGCCCGTTCCTCTACGGCTGTCCATGTCCGATCCTCATATGCTGCTCCTCCTGGGTAGGTAGCGGTGGTCCTCTATGAAATCCTCTTGCTGCCGGGGGTCGAGGTACTCCCGGTCCAGTCATCTGCTGAGTTGGCTTCGGTGCTGGAAGCGCTAGCCTCTGAACTGGCGGTGGAAGTGTCAATGTCTGCTGTTTTGGACAGTCTCTTGCCAGGTGCTGTCCAGAGACACATCTCACTGACCCAAGCGGGTCCGACAATCTCTCAAAATATGTCCGTGTTTCCCACAATAACTGCAGTAGGGCTTCTCCAGATTTTGGTACGGTGCTGCTCGGTGTTGCTGATGCTGCTGTGCCAAGGGACGTCTGATAGGTCCTCCCTGTTGTGTCCTTGCCGGTCCCTGCTGTATTCTTGCTGATCCTTGTTGTGTCCTCAGCTGACCTCCCTTTCCTCTGCTAATAGTTTCTTGCAACCTGGCTTCTGTCAGTAGTTCAGCATAAGAGACTCGGGACTGCGAGCTTGTATAATGTTGTAGCTCCTGGGTCAGTCCTCGATGAAACCTCTTAGCCTTAGCCAAGTCATCTGGTATCAAAGCTGTGCCATATTTGCTGATTCGACTAAACTCAGCATCATACTCCTCCACTGTTCGGTTTTCCTGCTCCATGTGAAGAAACTGATCGTACAATGTATCTCTGACGGTGTCCGGGAAGTACTTTCCCTCAAAGCACTCTAAGAACTGCTCCCAAGTCTGGTAAGTACCCAACTGACGCTCCATGGATTCCCACCAGTGGTGAGCATTACCATCTAGAAGCGTCCGTACACCCGTCATCCATAGGTCCGTAGGTAACTGCGATGCCTCCAGTAGCTTATGCGTGTGAGTGATCCAATTGGCAGTCTCCTCCAGGCTCTCAGTGCCCTTGAACGGCCTCGGACCCATCTGAATAAAATTCTTTACTGAGCCAACCCTAGCTCGAGGTACTGGAGCTAGTGCTTGGGCTGGTACAGTAGCCCGTACAGCCATCCTCTCCAGTGCTGCCAAAAATTCTTGCCTCTGCTCGACTGCCTGCTGCCTCTGTTCCTGTATCATCATCTGAAAGAATTAGAACATCTGCGCTTGGCCATCTTGCGGTACTGGGAAAGATGGAAGGTTCCCAATAGGTGAAGCGGGAAGATCAGATGGAAATGGAGTGTGTGTCTGTCCATCTGGCCCCGGAAGCCTAGGAATCATTGGAGTCCCTCCTTGAGTCTGACCATTGACTCTAGAAGTTGTGTCGCCATTGGCGGCAGTACATCCATTTTATAAATCCATCTCTCTGCAGGTGATGTACGAAACGATTAGAAAAAGTACAGGAATCAAACATGATGCAAGTATTAAATAGGAAGGATGAGTTTCAGTCAAGCGTGGATGAGATCCTTATACTCTATTCCTATACGCAGGCTTGTTCGGTACAGTTACATAACCGAGACAATATATTCTCGACCTGCATGGGCCACCACTAAAAACATGTCACGCCCCAGTCCCAAAATACGCAGGACTAGGAATACGTAACACGCCAGCCGTATGTATACGAACTCCAATATATGGAAACCATATACACACGTACGATGTACATAAATATCCAATCCACAGTGGTAATATACTGTCACAACAAGTCACACGCAATCTATATCTCATTCACAGCACAAATAATAGATAAATGAAAATCAATAACTGAATATCAAATAAGTAGTCTCAAAGTATGATAGTTGGATGGAAACAAATCCACTGCAAATCGACTATAATAAACTACTAAAGAGAGAAGAGGATAAACTCTAATATAAGAATAAATGTCTCGAAAGGAAAGCAACTAGAATCTCTAAACAGCCGCAATGAATCACATATAATCAGAAGGTAAGATCTCCTCAGACTGATAGGTAGCGTCAGGTCCAGGTCCATACTCCTGCGGATACTCCTGCGCATCTATATCTGGAAAGGGACCAGGTCCTCAGAGGGATGTAACAAGATACAAAAAATACATGCCAATAAAGTACTGAAATATAAACATCCAATGGGGTCGCCTAACCGTCTAAGTGAATGCAGTTAAGAACACATTTCCCCACAAGTGAGCTATCTGGCTGAAAACTAGGATTTGGCATAGTTCTCTATTGGAGATCCAGGGGCCTAAAAAGGCACGTCGACTTTCGAACGCCGGAGGCCGCCTGATAATAATATATATATAGTGGTCATCACCGCCCGTATCTCCAGCGGAGAATCCGGCCGCACAATAGAAAAAGTGTAAAGGAGCTCAAATGCGGTACTTGTTGTTCTTCCCACCTAATGCTCTAAGCATGTCATGTCCATGACACGATAAAACCTCTAATAACTGCCAGGTCTACTAGCATGCAAAGTTTCTATTGGCAGTTATCCCTATCCATCGCACGACCTATACGTACCAGTGGCCAGCCGAGTACGCAAGTCCGTGTCCTACATGTGACTCACACTCGTGTAAGAATAGTGTCATGGCCAATGAAACATAAATGTCTTAAGAAAATGGGGTGGTCTCATAAAGTAGGTCCAATGCATATACATAAATAAAAACATAGTACGACGACACCGTCGTTGCACCCAAGTTTCCTTGGACGCGTAATTTATATAGCAGTTAAATAAATGAACTAAATAAACAGAAATAAACATGCATGCATCATATGGAATGTAAATACAGTACAATGGCAAGGTATACTTGCCTGGCAAGAAATCTGTAAAGTGTACGCGCCCAAATGTCAAGGACACGAAACCTGGAACTAAGGCCTCCGAACAAACGTCTCCGGATGCTGAAATAAACATCACCAACATTTTTGGAATGAGCAAAATAGCTAAAAAGTACTTCCCTTTCGTCCAATTTGGACACAGGGGCAAAACGGTAATTTCGAGTAAAAGTGGGGTCCACATGTGGCCCACTTTACACCGAAAAATGTGTCAAGGGTAACAGTCTCTAAATGGGACAAATTATAGGTCAAACAACTCTAAATATCAATACGAACCCAATTGTATGTCCAAATGTGGATTTCGATGAGCCGAACACAATTCGTCCAAAAAGTCAACTGTGGGGCCCGCCAATTGGCGACTTGGTCAACTATCTCAGAATTACCTGAAAATTGGGTCACAGGACCAGCGCGTTACCACGATTCCAGTGGCGCAAGTTTCGTCGCAATCTGACGAGCGTGCACAAAATGCGCGTGACTTTCGTAAAAGTTGCGACACGGGGTGTGTTCGCGAATACGGACTGATTTTCGGCGCGCACACGCGTCCGAATCAGTCTTCACAAATTTTTACGTGTCCGATTACGCTGCGCGCACCATTCAGTACACTTGGTACACGACGGGGCTGTCCCGCTCCGTTTCATAACTTTTGGAAATCTGGAAAAAGTGGGTTCGCGGGGTTTTGTGACGAATTTAATTCTGTCCACAGCAGTTAATAATCTACGGTTATTGAACAGAAATTAAACTAGGTCAAGTGGTCTACGCATACCAAGAGGAATTACCGAATTCGGATCCCTGTGGTGGGAGATACGAACTCGGCAACATGGGTGGTCACCGCAGTTTTCTGCGATCACAGAATTCTGTCAGTTTGTGCCAACTTTGGCGCTGTTTTTGCCTAGGGTTTTGTGTTGTTCGAGGTCTACGATCATACAGATATGGAAGAGGGTTAAGGGGTGAGCATACCGATGAAGACGGGATAGAGTTTGGTTGAGCGAGTCGACGGAAAACAACTCCGGAACGCAGGTATCTCGCTGTGGGAATCTGCAGTGCGCGGGGTCGCGGTCGTCGGGATTTGTTTGGACGGCCTGGCGGGGTTCTCCGGCTGCGGTGACGACTCTCTCTAGGTCTAGATGAGAAGATGAGGGTAAGATGAGGGTCTGGATGATAGGTTTAGGGTTTCAGAGAGTATATATATATATATATATATATATATATATATATATATATATATATATATATATATATATATATATATATATATATATATGAAAGGGAATGGGACGGGTTTGTATTTGACGCGGGTTGGTTCTCTTTTGGGCTTTGCTGCGTTTGCCACTTGGAGGTTTGCTCACAGCAATTAATAGGGTGAATGGGATTGGTCTGCTAATGGAATGGAATTGGTTTGCTAACATGCTACTTTAGTTGGAATGGGAATTGCTTTGGTTATTAGTTATTAGTAATAGTTATTATTATTATTATTATTAGTTTATTATTATTTTCTTTTCTTTTCTTTTCTTTTTCTTTTTCTTTATATATATATATATATATATATATATATATATATATATATATATATATATACTCATAAGAAAATTTATAGATTATATTAATGCACACTATTAAGCTAGCAACTGCTCAAGGGGTCTCCTACATGGAATAAATTTCGAAAAATTCCTAATGGTCCCATAAATCCTCTAGGTCCCCGAACACCTAAAATAAAAATTATTAAAAATCTATTTCTCCTATTTAGCCACTAATTACTACAATTAAATTAATAATTAATAAATAAAAAAGGTATATACGATTTTTCTATGATAGGGGTTTTATACCTGGGGCACTGGGAATCGCTCGGTCCGGAAGATATTTTTGTTTCGCCCTGAGGATACGGCTCGCTGGGGGTCTAGTGGGACGATATGTCTATTAGTGTTGTGCGGAGTCCATGATGTCACTGCTGCTAGTACTTGTGTGTGTTGGTGAAGAGCTGAACCTTGAGTCACAGCTGCCGACACATGCGTGTGCTAGTGAAGAGCTGAACCTTGGATCCCCGTTGCTAATCATGGGCTACCCATGGACCATCACATATTTAGGGCGCATGCTAGGTTTACCTTCTTGCATACCTAACACTTGATGCCTAGATTGATTCATAAGTTATTCATATGCAAATTGTGGCTAATTTGTGTGTCTGCTACAGGGATAACGCTCGGCCGTGGGTAAGAATTATCATATGAATATGCTATCTATCGTCTATGTTTCCTTGCATGAATTGTTAAAAGAAACTAGACAACTAGAAAGATCACCTAATAATGCTAGCTTCACTTGCTTACTTAGTATGGATTTCTAGGTGAGTTTGGCCACGGTCACTCACCAGTACATGTTGTAGTACTGACCCACATTTGTGGGCAAATATCCAGGTACTAGACGCGAGAGTTTGGCAAGCATTCTGAACCTGAATCGGCGCTAGCGCAACCTTCCGAGGGATCGTGCTGCTTTCTTTAGTCTTCCTCTCCAGTGGGCTACTCCTCTTCTGCTAGATGTTTTATTCTTTTTTCTTACTAAAAGGATGTAATGTGTGGGCGTTGTGGCTAATTTTGGGAATATAAAAAGAGTTGTAAGCCTTCTAAGGCATATTTTGTAACTCAGCCAAGCAAGCACTTTGTAATCCAAATCTTCAGTATTCAGTAAAAGAGAGTATTTTGTGTGCCTATCAAATGTGTTCAACTTTGGTTCTCTGCATTTACATTCCGTGTCTATATATGTATATTTTCGTCTAACTTGTGTCTTGTGCAGGTACGCTGCCTGGTGCAAGCGCAACTTAGGCTTGTACGGCATCGCGTCCAAGCGAGGACGATCAGTTCCGTAGGGACCAAGCGAGGACGATCGGCCCTTACGAGACTGGGGCACGGCAGGTGGTATCAGAGCACGGCTTTATGCCCTTGGCCTTTTCAAATATCGTTCTAAAAAATGATATAAGTTTTCAAACGATTTCAAAAAAGTCCCGAATTTTGAAAATAATTTTGAATCTATAAGAAGTAAATCGAGAGTATGAAATGTCCCTAAGAGTACGAAAATCCAACGTCCCATGTAATAAGTCCATAATACTTTATGAGACTAATGCAAGCTACTCCCTTTTGTAGCAAGATGACTAAAAAAGGTGCTAGTAATCCTGAGACATCACGCGCAACAAGCGTGAGCGATGATCAAATCGATAGGTTGATCGCTATATTTCAGAATCAAAATGATCGCCATGCTGCCGAACAGGAACGGTTCGAAGCACAGCAGCAATGGGCTGATGCTAGAGCCTTGGCACAACAACAACAGTTTGACTCTCTGACTCAAATTGTGATAACACTGGTAGCACACAGTGGTGCATCGGGAACTGCCGTAACACCTACGACTGCCCCGACCATGCCTCAGGGAGCAGGCTTAGCAGAAACTAACAAGCCTCGACGTGCGGCCAGGAAGTCTACTTTGTGCTGAGTTTCTGAAGTTGAACCCTCTGGAGTTTGAAGGCAGGACCGCTCCAGATAAGGTGATAGACTGGATTGCAAAGATGGAGAGCTTGTTTGAGTTTGCTTCGATACTTGTGAACAAGAGGGTGGCGTGTGCAGATATGCAGCTGCGGTTACGTGCACACGACTGATAGGAAATAAAGAAAGAAGATCTCGCCACCAAGCATCAGGATGGTAAGATCACTTGGAGAATATTCAAGGAAGCATTCCTTGTACAATATCTCTCGCCAGTTGTCAGACAGAAGAAAGAAAACGAGTTTACTGAACTTAAGCAAGGGAGCATGTCCGTCGAAGATTATGAGTCAAAATTTTCCAAACTTGCTAAGTTCACTAGCTCAATGATTCCAAATAAGGGGGCCCGTACACATCGGTTCATAAGAGGCTTAAACGATAATCTGAGAAAAGATGTTATGAACCGAGAGTGTAAAACTTACATACAAGCCTTTGAGCCAGCAGTGCAAAATGAGCAGTTCATGCCACGAAGTGCTCCTAAAAAGGTGCCAGCTCCTCGAAATCCTTCTGCTAAAAGATACCACAATGGTAAGAAAAAGGCGATACTGAGAAAAAGGCCGATGCAGATGAGTACCGCGGGAAAGTATGCAGCTTCTGTGGCCGTCAGGGTCATACCCGAGAGTCTTGTCGTCACATTACTAAGGGGTGCTTTAAATGTGGAAAATTAGTTCATATGATTTGTGATTGCCCAACCCTTAAAGCCTTGGAAGCAAATGAGATTCAGACTCAGACCCCTCCTAGCCCACCTATTGAACAAGCTGATCAGACGAGAAGGGCTAGAGTGTATCAGCTGAATATAGAACATGACACTAGTGGGCACGATGTTGGTGAGTCTGATTTATTTGACCTCTTGATGCTTTGATCTTCTTTCCCTTGATCTCTTAACTTTCGTGGACGAAACTTCTTCTCGGTGGGGTAGTATGTAACGCCCTGCTCTAAACGGTTACTTATGGAACACTTGTTGCTTCAACTCGGTTGAGAATCGAGTCTCGGAGAAACCTTACCGCCAAATCAACATGGACGAAATGCAATGAACCCTTCGAATTGATCGAACGGCTTATATTAAAATAAGTCCAAGAGTTTTCGTTGGTTGGTTGCTTTGCTTCTTGGTTTTGTATTGCTTTGTGTTTTGAGTTGCTTTCGATGACTTGGTTTTCATGATTTTGCTTTTCTCGCTTGCGCGTTCTTTTCGAATCGTAAGGGAAAGAGATCGAAGTATGTTAACCAAGTATTGTTGTATTTTTAGGACACATAACAAAAGAGTGAATGTCGCTTAAGGCTTCCCCATCCTCCGTTCGATTCATTCGGTGAGTAGCTTAGGCCCTTCGATGAATCCTTTAGTCTGCATGCCTAATAAAAGAATCTCTAGTTCATTTATAATGTTGCCTCACTAAAAAGATAAGTCAAAGAAATGAACTGCATGCTTGAAGTATTAGAATTATACTTTTGCTATCAAATTATGTTGCATGTTCTTCGTCCCTATGCTGCACAACTTGATTTATGGCAAGTCCCTATGTTTCGAATATGATATGTGAGATAAGAATAAAGAGATAGAATTTGTGTGTTTGTTTCTCAGAACTGTGCATTATAGTGTTATATCTGCTAGATGTTTCATGTCATGTATTGGTCTCGGACAACTTGTGCACAAGGTCTTGTCTCTCGAGCGGTTCCTGGGGCACTGGAAACCGCTCGGTCCGGAAGAGATTTTTGTTTTGCCCTGAGGATACGGCTCATTGGGGGTCTAGTGGGGCGATATGTCTATTAGTGTTGTGCGGAGTCCATGATGTCACAGCTGCTAGTACTTGTGTGTGTTGGTAAAGAGCTGAACCTTGAGTCACAGCTGCCGACACATGCGCGTGCTAGTGAAGAGCTGAACCTTGGGTCCCCGCTGCTAATCATGGGCTACCCATGGACCATCATATAGTTATAGCGCATGCTAGGTTTACCTTCTTGTATACCTAACACCTGATGCCTAGATTGATTCATAAGTTATTCATATGCAAATTATGGCTAACTTGTGTGTCTACTGCAGGGATAACCGCTCGATCGTGGGTAAAAATTATTATATGAATATGCTATCTATCATCTATGTTTCCTTGCATGAATTGTTAAAAGAAACTAGACAGCTAGAAAGATCACCTAATAATGCTAGCTTCACTTGCTTACTTAGTATGGATTTCTAGGTGAGTTTGGCCACTGTCGCTCACCCGTACATGTGGTAGTACTGACCCACGTTTGTGGACAAATATCCAGGTACTAGATGCGAGAGTTTGTCAAGCATTCTGAACCTGAATCGGCGCTAGCGCAACCTTCCGAGGGATCATGCTCGTGCTGCTTTCTTTGCTTTCCTCTCCAGTGGGCTACTCCTCTTCTGCTAGATGTTTTGTTCTTTTGTCCTACTAAAAGGATGTAATGTGTGGGCGTTGTGGCTAATTTTGGGAATGTAAAAAGAGTTGTAAGCCTTCTAAGACATATTTTGTAACTCAGCAAAGCAAGCACTTTGTAATCCAAATCTTCAGTATTCAATAAAAGAGATTATTTTGTGTGCCTATCAAATGTGTTCAACTTTGGTTTTCTGCATTTACATTCCGTGCCTATATATGTATATTTTTGTCTAACTTGTGTCTTGTGCATGTACGTTGCCTGGTGCAAGCGCAACTTAGGCTTGCACGGCATCGCGTCCAAGCGAGGACGATCGGTTCCGTAGGGACCAAGTGAGGACGATCGGCCATTACGGGACCGGGGCACGACAAAAAAATTCGAAGAAAGTCCTCCGGATTCTCCCATTCTCATGCCCTTGTCACTGAGAATAGGGGGAGGAGCAAAAGTCGACAGCCTCAGAACCGAGACAAGTCTAGAGAAAAATTAAAGGCCAGAAATGACATTAGTTGCCATAACTGTAGAAAAAATGGACACATAAAACGGGAATGCCGCTAGCTCAAGCGAGAACAGAATGAAGGACCAATGAGAAGCAAGAAAAGAATGAAAGTACAGTCATTGCTAGTGACAATGAAATTGTGCTTTTCTCGGCATGTAAAGAAGAAGATTGTGCAAATCTCACTTGCCAAGACTTGGAATGGGTGATTGATTATGGTGCCTCCTACCATGCTACTCCCCGAAATGACTGCTTCACTACGCTTTGTAAAGGTAACCTTGGAACGGTAAAAATGGGTAACAAAAACTCTTCTCAAAATTTTATGCATTGGAAATTTTTGTGTTACCACTAACATTAGAACAAAGATGGTTCTAAAAGATGTTAGATTTGTGCCCGATATTCGTCTCAATTTTCTCTCCACCGGCAAGCTTGATAAAGAAGGATGCACAAGCAGCTTTGGTAAAGGGTGCTTGAAGCTTAACAAAGGATCACTTGTACTGGCGAGAAGAAAAAAGTGTTGCACTCTCTACAAGACTCAGTTTCACTTAGAGAGTGATGAACTTGGAACAGTGGAAAGTACCTCTATAGATTTGTTGCACAAGCGACTATGCCACATGAGCGAAAAATGTCTATAAACTCTCGCAAGGAGACAACTACTTACATCCATGCAAGGTACATCATTATTCCACTGTGATCATTGCTTAATTGAAAAACAACACCGGATAGCTTTTGTTAAAAAATATAACAAAAAAACCTGGCATATTGGACTTAGTCAATTCAGTTGTGTGCTGATCCATAAATGTAAAAAAAATAGTGGTGCCTCCTACTTCATGACCTTCATAGATGATGCATCTAGAAAGGTGTGTGTATGCCATAAAATCCAAAGATAAAGTATTTGACGTTTTTCAAAGACTTTTATACCAAAGTTGAAAGAGAAACTGGGAAGCTCTTGAAGTGTATTCACACGGATAATGATGGTGATTATACTTCAAGGATGTTTGATGACCATTGTTCTAAATATGATTATTAGACACCAAAAGACTGTCCCACACACACCACAACATAATGGGGATACAGAAAGAATGAACCGCACAATTATGGAAAGAAAAAAAGTATTCTATCCTTAGCCAAATTACCAAAAATATTTTGGGGAGAAGCAGTACGAACGGCCTGCTACTTGATAAATTTGTCCCCCTCGGTTCCTTTGAATGGAGATATTCCAGAAAGGGTTTGGAGTGTAAATGATATTTTCTATTCCCACTTGCATGTGTTCGGGTGCAAGGCATTTGTACATGTACCTAATGAGAAAAGAACAATGCTTGATGATAAACTCATTCTATGTATCTTCTTAGGATATAGAAATGATGAATTTGGATATAGGTTGTGGGATCCTATAAACAAAAAAAATTATGAGAAGCATGAATTTTGTATTTTGTGAAAATTAAACACTTGCTGATTTTGAAAACTGATTTTGAAAAAGAAGAAGAGCCACAAAACACTCATATCGTGCCATATCCAATTTTTACGCTAATTGTTTTTCCTTCTCCTATGCTAAAAAATAATGATTTTCAAGATGTACATGAAGAAGAAGATGTTACAGGTTCAGATCTGGGGGAGCATGAACATACAGAGCTACTGTATATGGATCAGCCACCAGTACCTCAGTTGAGACGGTCTAAGAGAGAACGATAATCCTCAACTAGATACCTTGCTTCAGAGTATATGATGGTGACAGATGCAGGTGAACCAGAAAGTTTCCATGAAGCACAAGTTCATGAAGATCGTGCTAAGTGGAAGAAAGTTATGCAAGAGGAGATGAATTCTTTGCATAAGAACCACACTTATGACTTGGTGGAGCTACCAAAGAACAGAAAATCCTTGAAGAACAAATGGGTGTTCAAAAATCAAGAATGAAGGAAATGGCCAAGTCAAGTACAAAGCTCGCCTCGTGGTGAAAGGTTTTAGTCAGAAGCAAGGTATTGACTATGAAGAAATATTTTTTCCTGTTGTGAAGATGTCTTCTATTAGGGTTATTCTTGGTCTTGTTGCTTCTCAAGATCTTAAAGTGGAGGAGTTAGATGTGAAGACTGCATTCCTCCATGATGATTTGGTGAAAGAAATCTATATGGAGCAACCAGAGGGTTTCAAGTTAAAGGGCAAGGAACACTTGGTTTGCAAATTAAAGAAGAGCTTGTACGGGCTCAAGCAGGCACCGCGACAGTGGTATAAAATATTTGATTCTTTTATGCTTGACCATGATTACAAAAGAACATCTGCAAGTTATTGTGTTTATGTCCAAAAGTTCTCTGATGATGATTTCATTATTCTCTCTCTATATGTTGATGATATGCTTGTTGTTGAAAAAGATATGTCTAAGATTGACAGGTTGAAGAAAGAGTTGAGCAGGTCCTTTGACATAGAGGACTTAGAAGCAGCACAACATATATTGGGAATGAAGATCTCTCGAGATAGAAGTACGAGAAAGTTGTGGCTATCACAAGAAAGATATATTGAATGTGTTCTGGAGAGGTTCAATATGGAAAACTCTAAGCCAGTCTGCACACCGCTAGTAACTCATTTTAAGCTAAGTGCACAACAAATTCCTTCAAGTGAGAAAGAGAAGGAGGAGATGAAGAACATTCCATTTGCCCCGGCCGTCGAAAGTTTGATGTACTCAATGGTTTGTACAATACCCAACATAACACATGCAGTTGGAGTAGTAAGTCATTTTTTTGCCAATTCTGGTAAAGTACATTGGAAAGTAGTAAAGTAGATCCTAAGATATCTTAATTATAGGAACCTCTAAATATTATTTATGTTTTGGAGATGACAAATCTATCTTGGAAGGTTACACTGATTCTGACATGGTAGGTGACTTGGACAAAAGAAAGTTCACATTGGGATACTTATTTACCTTTGCAGGGGCTGTTGTATCATGGCAATCAAAGATGCAAAAGTGTATCATTCTATCCACCACAAAAGCTGAATATATCGCTGCTACAAAAGCCAGCAAGGAGTCCTTGTGGATGAAGAATTTTCTAAAGGAGTTCTCTCAAGCAAGAGAAGTGCATGCTATATTATGATAGTAAGAACGCCATTGAATTGAGTAAAAATGCTACCTATCACTCAAGGATAAAGCACATCGATGTACGCCATCATTGGATTCGAGATGCTTTGGAGAATTTGTCATGTCCCAGTCCCAAAATACTGAGGGACTATACACGTGGCAATGGCCAGCAGCACCTTCCAATGGGCAAACCCAATTTAATGGACCCATTATAGTGTATTTAAGCTATAAAACAATAATAAGGGTCTATGATACATGTCACAGTCTAATTCTAATCTCATCCACAAAAGATAAACACAATCAATATCAGAATAATCAAGATAAAATAATAATCAACAAGTCTCAATAAATGTCTCGGGGAACAACCCGATAATGAGTTTAATATATTAATCCACGAGACATGAAATAGAGTATCAAGAACAGAAATGACTGAGAACATAAAGCAAATACTCAGGAGAAATCTTCTGGCATCACCTCGTGTCACGTCCCAGTCCCAAAATATCGAGGGACCAGACACGTGGCAATGGCCAACAGCACACACCGATAGACAAACCCAATTTAATGGATCCATCAGGGCGTACTTAAGCTGTAGTATAACTATCAGGGTCTACTAATCTCATCCACAGAATGAATATAACAAGTAAACAAAAGGAAATAAAACATCAATATCAAGTCACAAATAATTAAATCGGGGAACAACCCAATAATCAAGTCTGATACATTTGTTCATTAAACAAGAAAGTAAATAACAACACAGACTGAGTATGGAAGAACATATACTCAAAAAAATCCATGGCAATCACTTAGTCCTCAGTTCTTGGTTCTGCTCCACTGTATGCACCTGGTCCTGCTTCTGCTCCTGCTAATGCTCATGTTCCGTATACCTCGGGATAGATCTCGTCTGCTATATCTGGGGACATAATCCGGATCCAGGTCCTCAGGGGACATAACAAGGTACAGATAATACAAGCCAAAATAAATGCAGTACAATAGTGAATGGAATAAACAGGGTAAATATGTAACCATCTAAGTGAAATGCAAGTAAGAGCATCACTAGTACTCAGGCTGAGCCACTACAAGCTCTGTGTCGGGGAGCCGGTAGCAGTAATATCACTAGTAGAGTGCCTAGCTCTGATATAGAGTCTGAGGCCTCACAATAAATATAATACTAGTAGAGTGCCTAGCTCTGATATAGAGTCTAAGTCCTCACCATAATAAACATATATATAAATCAGCCTGTAGCCTGTGTGTCTCTTCCCACCCAATGTAATCACACGTCTCATGTCCATGACACGCAAGATCATATCTAATACAACAAGTCATCTAATCTCTATAAATATAATATTTATGTCAATCCTGCATCCTATACAGAATCACCTCGAATATCTCAGGAAGATTCTGTCAAATGTATATTGTCAAGTGTCCTGGGTATACTTGATAAAGTAGTACGAGAATGTAAAGGGTCACGATGTCCATCTCTAGGTGACATACACAACTCCGCGTACGGGGTTGGCACCCGACTATTAATCGGACGCTAAGTAAGTCACACGGTCCTAGGTTTAAGCATGCACAAATATATATATATAGTCAAAGGAATAAATAACAAGAACTGCAAGTTTGGTAAGGTACACTTAACTGGGGTTCCGGCTCCAATTGTAGCTCTGGCAACAACGGAATTTGCAGGCAGTTCTCCGGTTGCTGAAATAGACATCATCATCAGATCCAGAAAATATCAATCAGCTAGAAACGCCTGTCCTTGAGTCCAATTTGGACACAGGGACAAAAATGACATTTTCAGGTCAAGGCGGGGTCCACATGTGGGCCGCTTTGCACCGAAAAATGTGTCAGGGTCAAAGGTCTCCAAATTCGTCCAACTTAGTGTCAACAAGTCAGAAACGATGATACGAACCCAACGAAACTTCCAGAATTGGATTTCGATGAGCCGATCACAAAATCGCCCGTCAAGTGGAGCCTGTGGGGCCCACGATACGCGATTTTGTCAACGTTCTCAGAATAGAACCAAACTTGGGTCACAGGACCAACGTATTGCTACGAGTCTGATGGTGCAAGTTTCGTCTCGATCCAACGTGTGTACACTAAGTTACAGCGAGAACCAGAAAGGACGGATACGGGGCGTTGTCGGCGGATACGCGTTGATTCCGGTGTGCACGCACATCCAAATCAACTTCTGCGAAATCTCGCACGTCCGTATCAACGACGCGCACGTTTCGGTGAAGACCGCACGCGACCAAGTCGTCCCGTTTGGCGGAGCGTATTCAGTTCCGGGGTGAAACAGGGCGTTGGTTTTCCTGTTTTTGGATCGCGGTTTGCGATCGCCACAGGACGCGACGCACCGAGCGGGTTACACGGGCATCGAGGGGGTCATGCAGTCTACGCGATACAACAGACGGAACAAGAAACAGAGCTACGAGGAGAGAGAAAAGAATACCTGAACAGGGCTCCGCTGAATGGGAATTTTTGTGTCCGAGGCGACACGACACAAGGGGATACGTGTCCTGTGTCCGGGCCGAGCTAGGGTTAGGGTTCAGTCGTGTCTGAGCTCGCCGGAGGCTGGAGGGTGCCGGAGGGAGGCCGGAGATGGCTGAGGCGGTGATGCGCGGGGAGCAGTGGCGAGGTCAGGCGGCCGGCAAAGGCTGGGCGGAGCGCTGGGCTGAGCGGCCGGAGCTGCTGCTACTGGCTGCTGAGCTGCTGCTGAGTCGGGGAGTCGCCGGAGGAGGCGGGCGGAGCCGGCGAGGTCGGTGCGGCGAGGCGCTGTGGGGTTCTTCGGAGGATGACGGTGGCAGAGGGAGGCAGGGCAGCCGGTGGCGGAGAGGGAGTCGAGGGGAGGATGAAGGCGGAGGAGAGGGGCTTTTATAGGCCGGAGAGGGAAGAGGGAGCGGCGGCGGTTGCGGGGAGGCCAAACGACGGTGGGAGGCCAAGCGGCGGCGGTTGGCCGGTCGGAGGGGAGGTGAGGAGTCGGGGAAGAGAGGGGAAATGTTAACGGGTTCGGGCGGTAATGGGTCGGGTCGGGTCAGGTGGATCCGGCCCGATCCAAAAACAAATGCGGGTCGGGTCGGGTTAGTGGGTCGGGTCTGAGTTTTGGCCCGGATCCGACCCAATAAGGATTTGGGTTTAGTTAAACCGGTTTGGTTCAGCTATTGGTTTGGTTTATTTAAAATAAACCCGGTTTATTTTAGTTAAATTAAACAATTAATTTTTAGGGCTTTAAAATTGATTCTGGGGTCCAATAAATTTCCAAAAAATTATCCTTTGTCTAATTTTTCATTTTACACCATAAAATATTATTTTCATAATATTTTAATATTATTTAACATCATTTAAAAATTATTTAATAATTAAAATACCTTGGTTTAATTAGAGAAAAATCTCAGAAAATTCCAGAAAATTGTGAAAATTCTAAATTAAAAATTCTTGAAAATCAGGGGGTTTACAATCTACCCCCCTTAAGAGGATTGCGTCCTCGCAATCAAAGAATAACCGGTCAACAGAGATGACACGGTTGCAAAATTT
Source organism: Iris macrosiphon (assembly GCA_036927795.1). Classification (NCBI taxonomy): domain Eukaryota; kingdom Viridiplantae; phylum Streptophyta; class Magnoliopsida; order Asparagales; family Iridaceae; genus Iris; species Iris macrosiphon. Next base: position 17,956,403 of record JAYESA010000005.1, on the reverse strand, counting down.
ATTCGAGCACAACACGATGAAAAAAAGTCAAAGTTGAGGGTTTTAAACACATAGGGAAATCATTTTCCTAAGCAATGCAATTTCCCAAATATAGGAAATCTAGAAAATTATAGTTTTAGAAAACCAGGTTATCCTTTATAAAACATATTAGACTAACAAATATAAAATATTCTAGGTTATTTAACAAGTTCAAAATTACTAGGTTATCACTAGGTTATTTATTATTAGCAAGTTAAAACTTGTCAGGTCAAGTCTAAGGTCACGAACCAGCAGGCACGAACTAAAGCAAATCTAGAAACGAGATAGCTACAAAAACTTACGCGCATTAGCTACTCCATGATTTTACGCGCCTTCCAAGGTCATCGCCAGAGCTTGTTCATGTCCTTGCGGTCGATTCCTCTGCTGCTGTTGGGCCCGCTGGAAGAGTGCTACTTGTGGGGCCAAGGGTGGCCTCGGCTGATACCCTCCTGAGGCTGGTGGTTTGACTCCTTGAACTCCCGTCTGTGGTACTCCCAATGCTGGATAGACTGGCCTTGGTACTGGTAAAGCTTCTTGATGAATCATCAGTGTTTCTCCTTGATGTGTTATGAAATTTCTGGCTAAGTATTGTCTGGATCCGCAAATTAAGCACATTCCCAGCTTGCGTCTGCATTCTCTTTCAATATGGCCTATCTTGCCACAGTAGTAACAAGTAGGAAGGAATGAGGCTCTTGGTGCTGCTCTCGGTGGTGGATTTATTTGTTGACGCTTTGCAGACTCCCCTTGTGCTGCTCTGGTTGGTGCAGATATGGAAAGTCGCTTCAGGTTGGTCTATCTCCTGATGACGTGCTCCATGCGTCGGGCTGCTGCAAGGACGTCCGAGTAAGAAGTAGGTGCAACGGATCCGATCAGTCTCTGTAGCTCGGAGTTTAGTCCGTCGAAGAACTTCTCGGCCTTCTCTTCTTCTGTCGGGATCAAAGTAGGGGCGAAGCGACTCAGACGAATGAACTCCGTGTTGTACTCTTCCACTGTCATACTGTCCTGAGTGAGGCGATTGAACTTGTCCCAAAGTTCTGATCGAGCGATGGCTGGAATGTACATCTCCTGAAAGAGTCTAGAGAACTCTTCCCAAGTGACTCGGTCTGGTCCGAGCCGTGTCTCCTCAGATAGCCACCAGTGATGCGCATTGCCCGTCAATTGCATTCTGACGACAGTCATCCAACGTCCCCGTGGAAGCTCAGCTGCTTCTAATTGATGTTGTGTGTTGGTGAGCCACTCCTGAACTTCTGTGGGCTCCTCTTTGCCTGAGAAGGTACGGGGCTTCAGCTGGCGAAAATCGGTGATAGAGCCCGTCGTTGATCGTCAGGCTGGTAAATCTGCCTTCTCTAGTGCGGTTACTAGGCTGCGACTCAAAGCCTCTTGTTGAGCTTGCATTATTGCATAGATCATTTGAAACATCTCTTGTCCATCCATGGCCTGCCCTTGTGGAAATACGGGCATTTGTGGAGTAAATTGCGTCGATGGTGTAATGTTATCTTGCTGGATTCCCGAGGCATGCTGATTCGCTTGACTGCTTTGGTGTGCTGATTGACCTCCATCCACTAGTGTTACTTCATCTTCGTTGGTTACCACAGCATCTCGTAGTGATCTTGCAGGAGTCTCATCGTTTGCTTGTGGGTCCATAACTCTGCATCCAAAATAAATAATAAGAGGCGCACAGGAATCAAGGCAGGATGCAATTCAAGAAATTGATTCGAATCCGATATAGATATCAAGAATGTTTCAAGCAAGTGGATGAGATCCTAAAACTTATCCTATTCTTATTGCAGGCCTGTTCGGTCCCTAAGTTGAAACCGAACAATTTAGTCGTTGACCTGCATGGGCCACCACAAAAACCATGTCACGCCCCAGTCCCAAAATATCGAGGGACCAGACACGTGGCAATGGCCAGCAGCACACACCGATGGACAAACCCAATTTAATGGATCCATCAGGGCGTACTTAAGCTGTAGTATAACTATCAGGGTCTACTAATCTCATCCACAGAATGAATATAACAAGTCAACAAAAGGAAATAAAATATCAACATCAAGTCACAAATAATTAAATCGGGAATAACCCAATAATCAAGTCTGATACATTTGTTCATTAAACAAGAAAGTAAATAACAACACAAACTGAGTATGGAAGAACATATACTCAGAAAAATCCATGGCAATCACCTAGTCCTCAGTTCCTGGTTCTGCTCTACTGTATGCACCTGGTCCTGCTTCTGCTCCTGCTAATGCTCCTGTTCCGTATACCTCGGGATAGATCTCGTCTGCTATATCTGGGGACATAATCCGGATCCAGGTCCTCAGGGGACATAACAAGGTACATATAATACAAGCCAAAATAAATGCAGTGCAATAGTGAATGGAATAAACAGGGTAAATATGTAACCATCTAAGTGAAATGCAAGTGAGAGCATCACTAGTACTCAGGCTGAGCCACTACAAGCTCTGTGTCGGGGAGCCGGGTAGCAGTAATATCACTAGTAGAGTGCCTAGCTCTGATATAGAGTCTGAGGCCTCACAATAAATATAACACTAGTAGAGTGCCTAGCTCTGATATAGAGTCTAAGTCCTCACCATAATAAACATATATATAAATCAGCCTGTAGCCTGTGTGTCTCTTCCCACCCAATGTAATCACACGTCTCATGTCCATGACACGCAAGATCATATCTAATGCAACAAGTCATCTAATCTCTATAAATATAATGTCTATGTAAATCCTGCATCCTATACAGAATCACCTCGAATATCTCAGGAAGATTCTGTCAAATGTATAGTGTCAAGTGTCCTGGGTATAACGTACTTGATAAAGTAAGTACGAGAATGTAAAGGGTCACGATGTCCATCTCTAGGTGACATACACAACTCCGCGTACGGGGTTGGCACCCGACTATTAATCGGACGCTAAGTAAGTCACACGGTCCTAGGTTTAAGCATGCACAAATATATATATATAGTCAAAGGAATAAATAACAAGAACTGCAAGTTTGGCAAGGTACACTTGCCTGGGGTTTCGGCTCCAATTGTAGCTCTGGCAGTAGCGAGATTTGCAGGCAGTTCTCCGGTTGCTGAAATAGACATCACCATCAGATCCAAAAAATATCAATCAGCTAGAAACGCCTGTCCTTGAGTCCAATTTGGACACAGGGGCAAAAATGATATTTTTAGGTCAAGGCGGGGTCCACATGTGGGCCGCTTTGCACCGAAAAATGTGTCAGGGTCAAAGGTCTCCAAATTCGTCCAACTTAGTGTTAACAAGTCAGGAACGATGATACGAACCCAACAGAACTTCCAGAATTAGATTTCGATGAGCCGATCACAAAATTGCCCGTCAAGTGGAGCCTATGGGGCCCACGATACGCAATTTTGTCAACGTTCTCAGAATCGAAACAAACTTGGATCACAGGACCAACGTATTGCTACGAGTCCGATGGCGCAAGTTTTGTCTCGATCCGACATGTGTACACTAAGTTACAGCGAGAACCAGAAAGGACGAATACGGGACGTTGTCGGCGGATACGCGTTGATTTCGGTGTGCACGCACATCCAAATCAACTTCTGTGAAATCTTGCACATCCGTATCAACGACGCGCACGTATCGGTGAAGACCGCACGCGACCAAGTCGTCCCGTTTGGCGGGGCGTACTCAGTTCCGGGGTGAAACATGGCGTTGGTTTTCCTGTTTTTGGATCGCGGTTTGCGATCGCCACAGGACGCGACGCACCGAGCGGATTGCACGGGCATCGAGGGGGTCATGCAGTCTACTCGATGCAACAGACGGAACAAGAAACAGAGCTACGAGGAGAGAGAAAAGAATACCTGAACAGGGCTCCGCTGAATGGGAATTTTCGTGTCCGAGGTGACACGACACAAGGGGATACGTGTCCTGTGTCCGGGCCGAGCTAGGGTTAGGGTTCAGTCGTGTCTGAGCTCGCCGGAGGCTGGAGGGTGCCGGAGGGAGGCCGGAGACGGCTGAGGCGGCGACGTGCGGGGAGCAGTGGCGAGGTCAGGCGGCCGGCAAAGGCGGGACGGAGCGCTGGGCTGAGCGGCCGGAGCTGCTGCTACTGGCTGCTGAGCTGCTGCTGAGTCGGGGAGTCGCCGGAGGAGGCGGGCGGAGCCGGCCAGGGCGGTGCGGCGAGGCGCTGCGGGGTTCTGCGGAGGACGACGGTGGCAGAGGGAGGCGGGGCAGCCGGTGGCGGAGAGGGAGTCGAGGGGAGGATGAAGGCGGAGGAGAGGGGCTTTTATAGGCCGGAGAGGGGAGAGGGAGCGGCGGCGGTTGCGGGGAGGCCAAACGGCGGTGGGAGGCCAAGCAGCGGCGGTTGGCCGGTCGGAGGGGAGGTGAGGAGTCGGGGAAGAGAGGGGAAATGTTAACGGGTTCGAGCGGTAATGGGTCAGGTCGGGTCAAGTGGATCCGGCCCGATCCAAAAACAAATGCGGGTCGGGTCGGGTTAGTGGGTCGGGTCTAGGTTTTGGGCCCGGATCCGACCCAATAAGGATTTGGGTTTAGTTAAACCGGTTTGGTTCAGCTATTGGTTTGGTTTGGTTTATTTAAAATAAACCCAGTTTATTTTGGCTAAATTAAATAATTAGTTTTTAGGGCTTTAAAATTGATTCTGGGGTCCAATACCCTATGTCTAATTTTTTATTTTACACCATAAAATATTATTTTCATAATATTTTAATATTATTTAACATCATTTAAAAATCATTTAATAATTAAAACACCTTGGTTGAATTAGAGAAAAATCTCAGAAAATTCCAAAAAATTGTAAAAAATTCCAAATTGAAAATTCTTGAAAATCAGGGGGTTTACACCTCGTCCTCTAGTGTTGGTACTGCTCCAATGTCTTCTCATGTCCCGTATATCTCGGGGTAGATCTCCTCTGCTATACCTGGGGACATAATCCGGATCCAGGTCCTCAAGGGACATAGTAAGGTACAAGAATAACTCAAGCCAAATAAATACAGTATATAAAGTGTATCAATAGGGCAAACTATCTAACCAGCTATGTGATGTGCAAGTGAGAGCATCACTAGTACTCGTTGAGCTTCTGTTGTCACTCTCTGGGCATCTACCATGCCCTGGATCAAAGTAAACATCTGTGCCCCATCAATGGGCATACCTGCGGGAAGCGGAGTCGGTGAAGGAGGAAGGTTCTCTGTCATAGCTGGGGCAACACTCAGAACAGGTGGGAGAGGAGGAACTCCAGATGTCTGTCCATTAGGTGGAGAGGTGGCAGACCCCTCTGAAGTTGATGCTCTCACTCTCATAGATCTTGTCTTCGACGGCATCATGAAGATAGACCGAAGAGAATAAATTTATGCAATATATACGATATCATCAAGGAAGGAGTAAAATTCTAAAGGAAGCAATATTCAGAAGGAATAAGGATAACAAGACAGATAGATTGAAAATGTTCTTAGTTGTGATTGAGTATCCGCTCTCATCCTAGTATGCTATATCTTAGATCCTATCGCAGGCACGCAGTAGTACAACTAAGATGTCACACTACCACGACATTGCTCTAATTGCGAAGTCTGACCTGCGTGGGCCACCACTAAAAATGTGTCACGACCCGCACCCGGTATAGGGGCACGAGTGCGTGGGTACGTCCAGCCTACGCCACAGCATCGGCGGTAGAACGTTGTCTAGGTCACAATAAAACTAATATAACTCACAACCTGTCAATGATATCAATCTCCATAAGAAGGACAATATACATCTCACAAAATCTCATAATGTAAACTCAATCACAACCACTATAAGAGTATAAAGGCACGATAAAAGATAAGAAGAAAGACATAGTCAAACACAATGTCTCAAATATAGATAAATCACAGTCTAGCTGTCCAACATAAAGTCTCCACAAGGCTCAACATAACTAAGAATAAGTCTAAACATAAACTGAAATAAACCTCAAATAAGTCTCAACGCATAAAATAAATAATGTCTAAACAGCTGCAGGTAGTGTCTCCTCTAGATCTCTGGTGTGTAGTCTGCATCTATACCTGGTCCATAATGTGTCGGACACCAGTCCTCTAAGTAGCAGTCTGAAAAAATATTTCCAGTCAGGATGGAACGAAGTACATCTCTAACAACAGTTCTACATAAATGATATAAACTATGTAGCAGTAAATAGATGGAAATATACAAGATGCATATACATGTACGGGAGATATACAATAAAGAAAATACTGAAAATACTGTAAATAAATGCGGGAAGGAATAATATGTCAACGAACAAGAATACTATGACTAAGTGTGTGAGTACTAGTTTTAACATGTGATCGACTTGGAAACTTGTACGAGCTAGAATGGCCTGGTGGTCATACGTGCGGTGTATGACCAATACTAACATGTGAACGAGACTTGTACATGAAGGGTATGATCACATATCTACACTAAAATACTCTCCACCCCCGACTGGTATAGTAGATCCAACCATGGTATGCTATGGTAAGGGATTCTCTAGGAAGGTAGCAAGTCTCTTCGAGAATTAGTGTATGTACATGCACAAGATAACCAATGAAACAAGACTTGTACAAGATACACCATATACAAGAATAACATCTCATGACGAGATCCGGATATACCAATCCGTTTAACCATCGTATCAAGAAATATGGATATTTATACTAAATACAAGGAACATAGAGGATATCATAAATAAGAAACTATCAGAGAATGTACTCGCCTGGGGGTCCTGCTGCTGGCGATAACAATGTCCGATATACAAGGTCTTATCTGAATAATCCAACAGTCCTATAGACATCATTAAATAATACAATATTGTATCAGATATTACACTAACACACAATCATAAATACAGTGAACTCAGGGCTACGCTAGGTATGACACTGGTCAACTAGGGTCAAGTGTGCGTCTGATTGCACGGGTGTCGTGTCTGTAATTGCTGTACATAACAGACAGTCAATGATACGGTCTTGCCAGTATGTCAGTGTACATATGACAGTCTACTAACATTTTACATGATCACAGGTCAATGTAACTACGGGGTATCCGTGATTACACTCGGGTCACCTAGCACATATATAATTATACATTATTATTAACTAGCAATAACATTAATACTCATTAAATACATATATAATAGTGTAATCTCCGTATCCCAAAATTCTAGCTTAAATATTATTTTTAGGTTAATTTGGGGCTAGTGGAATTTTTTCATAATTTTTAGTTAATTAAAAACTAGTAACCCTAATTTCCTAGGACTTTCAAAAATTTATTTTAGAGACAAACTTAATTAAAAATATTTTAAAATTTTATTTTAGGTTCTAAATAGTCAAATATATTTTCTAGAATTTTTTGGAAATTTTCTGAGTATTTTTAGTATTTATTGGGAGTAATTAGGCTAATAACTAAATTTTAGGACTTGTAGAATTTATTATGCAATCCCAGGAATATAGAATGGACCCACGTTATTTTTTAGTGTTTATAATATTATTATATATTCTCTGGAATTATTTCAGAATTTTTGAAATTTAGTTAATATTTATTTTTATTTAAATATGTAAAGCTAATTTTTAGAGATTCTCCTTATTATAGTAGGAAATTTATGAACATAAAATTATCCCAAATATTTTTCTACGGTTTTTAGGTTCAAAATATATTTTCTGTAATTTTTTCAAATTTTTATAATTATTTTTAATGTTTATTTTGAGTTATTTAGATTTAAAATGACTTAAATAATGTTTTGATAAAGGCAAATCAAAAATAAATAATATAACCAAAACCATCCAATCAAATCATGACACATGTCACCCTATCAACTTTCATTCAGCCGCTCAACATCCCTATATATATATATATACATATATATATATATATATATATATATATATATATATATATATATATATTATTATAACCATAATTATCCCATTATTTTAGAGAGAGAGATTTGGGAGAATTGTCATCTAGGGTTCCTTCATCTTCCACAAGCCATTGCGCATAGCTTCGGACTCCAAACGAGGCCTAGTTTCTTGAATTAGAAAGATATTGAGGTTAGCTTTCTGATTATATAAATTTTTTTACGAAATTATGAGTATTAAATTCTGGAAAATTCGTAGAGTACAGCATGTCCAAAAATAGACGCGGCTCGATGTTTTTGCGATTTCGGGAGAACCAGGAATCAGAATCATGAACCGTTTAAAGTTTTGGAAAGCTAATATCGAGATAATTGACATATGTTTTCCCCAGAATTTAATTCGAAGTATTTGTATACTATTAATTCTGTAGAACTTCTAGGTTAGAATTTAACCATCGGTGCACGATACGAAATTTGTATGTGCCATAATTCCCAAACGAATTTGAATTCGGATGAGCCATATATTCCAGCATGATTTTGACGCTGAAATCTACAGGAAATCATGCATGAAAGTCGAGTTTGTGTCGGTTGACTTTTTAGTCAACAGATCGTCTCGATTTGCGTGCCATGAGTCTCGAGTTGATAAAATTCAGTTTCTTTGGACAAAATTTAGGAATTAACCTAAAAATCAGAATAATAAGATTAAAATAGGATTTTAGAGTAATTATTCTAGAATTAAATAAATTAAAATAAATTATCTTTTGACATGGTAGATTTGTAATACATAGACTATTTGGACTGTGACTTGGACTCTGATTCATACCAGCTAAGGACCACAGGCGAGTACATTCTCTGATAGTTTCTTATTTATGATATCCTCTATGTTCATTGTATTTAGTGTAAATATCCATATTTCTTGACACGATGGTTACACGGATTGGTATATCCGGATCTCGTCATGAGATGTTATTCCTTGTATATGGTGTATCGTGTACAAGTCTTGTTTCATTGGTTATCTTGTGCATGTACAGACACTGATTCTCGAGGAGACTTGCTACCTTCTTAGAGAATCCCGTGCCATAGCGTACCATGGTTCGATCTACTATACCAGTCGGGGGTGGGGAGTATTTTAGTGTAGATATGTGATCATACCCTTCATGTACAAGTCTTGTTCTCATGTTAGTGTTGGTCATACACCGCACGTATGACTAGCCAGGCTCGTACTCGTGTACAAGTTTCCAAGCCGATCACATGTTAAAGCTAGTACTCACACACTTAGTCATAGGATTCTTCTTCATTGACATATTGTTCATTCCCGCATTTACAGTATTTCCAGTATTTTTTTTATTGTATATCTCTCGTACATGTATATGCATCTTGTATATTTTCATCTATTTACTGCTACATAGTTTATATTATTGATGTAGAACTGCTGTTAGAGATGTACTTTGCTCCATCCTGACTGGAAATATTTTTCCAGACTACGCCTTAGAGGACGGGTGTCCGATATTTTATGGACCACAGGGAGAGTAGCTGCTGACTTGGACCTTGTAGCCAGGTGTGATTCCGGGAGGTCTAGCCGAGATTAATAGTTATTTAGTTAGTTTTATTAGCAGTTTATGGTACCGGATTTGTCTCCGGCATACTTTGTTGAGACTTGAATATTATTGTTGAGTTAGATTATTCTATTTAGACTTGTGTTGTAATTTGGTTTATTTATTTCTTTGATATCTTATCGTGCTTTAGCTATGTGATTGAGTATTGTTCATATGATATGGTGCTATCTGTGACTCCTTATGGAGTTGGATGCTCGTGTGAGATTGTTTAGATAATATCATGACCTAGACAGCATTCTACCGCCGATGCTGCGGCGTAGGCTGGACGTACCCACGCACTCGTGCCCCTATACCGGGTGCAGGTCGTGACAAATAGATATATGTATATACACTAATTAAACACGTATGCAATATATTGTATATACACTAATTAAATACACATGCAATATATATATCGTATATACACTAATTAGATTTTATACTATATATATATATAAACATATACTAGGGAATACGTATACTATACATATACATATGTATATATATACTAATTATATATTATATATTATATATATACTAATATATATACTAACACTAATACATACATACTACCCATCAAAATACCTATACGCGTATGTATGCGTACACAACAATCATAAGAGAAATGCTCCTCACCTTGGCTTCGGCGTGCACGTGCACGGGAGCGGCGATGACGATGATGGCGACGATGATGACGTAGGTGATGATGACGATGTTGACGAAGATGATGAAGGTGCTGGTGGTGCGTGGTGGTGCGCAGCGTTCAGGTGAAGGAAAGCAGGGAGGAGGAGATCACTGGAGGCTCGTCGAGGTCGGGATTGGCAGCGGGTCATTTCGGTCGTCGCTGGCGAGTGCAGCGTTCAGGGGTCGGGGTCGGGACTGATTGGTTCAGGCGAGGTGCTCTGACTGCAAGCAGGGAGGAAGGAGGCGGTGGTTGTCGACGGGCTCAGGCAGGAAACATTGGGTCGTTGAGGGAACCGGGGTGGTTGCTCGGTGGTTCTAGTCGAAGAGAGGCGGGGTCCGGGCTGTGGGGTGGTGAGTTGCGGTTGCGGCGGGTCTGGACAGCAGGTCGACGAGGTGTCTCCGGTGGGAAGGATCGATCGAGGGGGGGTGCTTGGTCGAGGCAGTGTTGCTCGGGTGCTCAGGTGCAGACGAAGGTCGGGCAGCGACTTCTCCGGTGCTGTGCAGCGGTGGCTTCAGTCGACCGGGGATGGGTTCAGGCGAGTCCGGTCGTGGGCTTCCGATCGAGGTACGGCGGATGAGGGAGGCGTCAGGGAGAAGGGGAGAGGGCCGGAGGAAGAAGAAGGTGAATAGGTCGGCTGGGGTGTTGGTGAAAGGAAAAAGAGAAAAGGAAAGAAAGAAAAAAATGATTATTTATACAAGTATGGTGTGGGTTTGACCTAGAATTAGTTTGACTGGTCAACCCCTCTTGGGATTGGGCCTTGTCATGTAGGTATTTCAAGGGCCATGATTCAAATGGGTTCAAAATGGAAGGCTATGATTTTATTGGTTCAAGGTTGGAGGGCTATGGTCTTAAGGAGGTTGATGTTGCATTGCACACTACCGAAAATCATGGAAAATACACATGAAGGAGAAATAGGTTTATTCATGTGTCGTGTCCAATGGGGTGGACACCTTAATGCACTTTTGCATAAAAGTGCCCAACAATTGAAAAATTGCACAGTTAGATTTATGGTTTAATATAATTAAAATAAATATAAGTGATGTTCTAAAATTAATTAGAAGTACAAAGGACTGAATTTAAGTGGAACGCAAGTGTTATGAATGAAGAAGACTCAGAAAAGAATATTACCCTAATTTGGGTTGCACGAAATAGGTCGAGATTGTGTTTCCAATTTCGATTGGAACGCACAACGATACAAAAGTCGAATTTATTGAAATTAAATAATAACGTCTGCGATGAATATTGTGCGACTAAAATGAAGCACAAGAGAGCATAATTATGAGTTACACAAAGGCCAAAATAAAAGACAGGTATGTCTAGGACAAAGGTATAAAATTTGTTGGAAGACAAAAGCTAGGGTAGCGCTCCAAATATTGAAGCAATGGTAAAGCGCAACAATTAAATAAAATCACTATTATTAAATATAATTAAATATTATGCAATCATTTACACATTAATTATGAAAAGACAAAAATACCCCTAATTTGGAATGTGGGGGTGACAAGTCTACCCTCCTTAAAAGAATTTCGTTCTCAAAATTTAAGAGACCTTGTCTCTCTCTGTCAAGTCATAACCTCTTCATTACTCTTCACTATGGTCAAACCCCCAGCGATCATAGTCTAGGAAAATCCTACCTACAGTCATACAACATGCAATCTAAAAAAAATATGTATGGTTTATGGTCTGTTTTGTCATAGTATTGTAGTCTATGCCAGGGTGTATTACTAACTATATTCTAGCAAAATTTACTGATACAAGCTACGGTACTAAGAAATCAATCAATCAGACAAACAAAAATGGAACATGAGGAAAGAAAAAAATAGAACCTGCTAACACATCACCTACAGTATCGGTCTCCTCGACCGTCATCGCAAATGCTCCTCCCTACTGGGGTGGCTCTCTCTGTGGGTGCTGAGCAATCTTCGGTTCCACAGGTGGCCTAATTAGATCTCTATAATTTGGAGCTGCATGCTGTTCGGGAAGATAATGAACTAGAGGACAATCCCTCATTCGATGTCCTGTATCGCCACAGCGCAAACAAAGTCCTAACCTCAATCTACATATCTCCCAAAGGTGACCTGGCTTCTTACAGAAATGACAAGTCTGCTGATCCTGCTGAACACGAGCTGGTGCCTGGTACTGCTGGTGGTTATACTGAAACATCCTCGGCTGTTGCTGGATATGTGGACGCTTGACCGGTCTCGTGCTACCACTCGTATCTTCAAAAATATTGTGACTCCTCTTAGGCCTGAGACCTAGATCATCTTCTGTAAACCCCCTGATTTTTTCAGAATTTTAAATTTGGATTTTACACAATTTTCTGGAATTTTCTGGGATTTTTCTATAATTAAAATCAGGGTTTTAATTATTAAATAATTTTTAATAGATAATAAATGATATTAAAATATTATGAAAATAATATTTTTGTGTGTAAAATAAAAAACTGGACTTAGGGTAATTTTTCTGGAATTTATCGGTCCCGGACCTATTTTAAAACACCTAAAGACTATTTATTTAATTATTTATTTAATTATTTATTTATTAAACTATTTATTTGTTATTTTTACCCTAATTTCCAGCCCACAGCAGCTCGGCCCAACCGCGGCCCGCAGGCCGGCCCAGCCCGTCAAGCCTAGCGGGTCGGGCGGGTCCACCCAACCCGCAACCCGACCCGGGACCCGACCCGGCAGACCCGTCTTCCCCACGACCCCGGCGTTCCCGCTTCCCGCGCCGCTTCCACCGGCCGCGCCGCCCGCCGCTCCGCCCGGCCCTCACCCCCACGACCTCCACCATCCCCGCCTTGACTCCGCCTCCCCCGCCACGACCCGCTCTCCTCCGCCCTATATAATCCCCTCCCATCTCCCCTCCGGCCACTACGAACCGCCACCGCCACCTCGCCGCTCAGCCCGATGCCGCGCCGCCCCGCCTCGCCGCGCCGCCCCGCCTCGCAACGCCGCCCCGCCTCGCCACGACCCGCTCTCCTCCGCCTCCAGACCCCGCCTCGCCACCAGAGCCTCCGCCCGCAGTAAGCCCTCCAGCCGCCCACAGCTGCACCCGAGCCCTGACGCCGCCCGCGTCCCGCACCGCCGTCTCCAGCCAGCTCCGGCGCCGCCGCCGTCAGCCAGCGCCGCCTGTAAGCCCCTGATTTTTCAAAAATATTAAAATTTGGATTTTTAACAATTTTCTGGAATTTTTTGGGAATTTTCTGAAATTAAAATCAGGGTTTTCAAATATTACATGATTTTTAATTGATAATAAACAACATTAAAATATTATGAAAATAATATTTTTGGGTGTAAAATAAAAAATTGGACTTAGGGTAATTTTTCTGAAATTTATCGGGCCCCGGACCTATTTTTAAATCTCCTAAAACTATTTATTTAATTAATTATTATTATTGATTTATTATTATTATTAATTTTATTCAAGCCCAGGCCCGGCCCACTGGGCCCAACCGGCCCAGCCCGCACAGCCTAGTGGGTCAGGTCGGGTCGGTCAGACCCGACCCGCCTCCTACCCGAACCCGAACCCCGTTTCCCTGAACCCTCTCCGCACGAATCGGTCGGCCCCCGCTTCCGCCGGCCGCGCCACCCGCCGCATCCGCCGGCCGCCCGCTCCGCGTCAGCCCCCACGACCCTCGCCACGACCTTCCCTCCTCCGCCTCACCCGCCGCCTAGCCCGGCCATCCCAGCCTCCTCCACACCTATATAAGCCCTCCCCTTCCTCCTCCGGCCACCAGACCGACCTCCGCCTCCGCCCACCGCTGCGCCGCTGCCGCCCTAGCTTCGCCGCGAGCTCCGCCTGCCCTCCGCCCAGTCGACCACCGGCGCTACCCCCGCGAGGCCGCCGCCGCAGTTTCCCTTCCCTCCCCTCTTTTCTCCCAGCCGCCCGAGCCCCTCCGGCCGCCGTCACCGCTCCGCCCAGCTTCGTCCGGCGCCGGCGACTCCCCCTCGACCGCCTCATTCGCTGCCCGGCCTCCCTCCGGCCAGCTCCGCCGCCGGAGCTCCGTCAGAATCCTAAACCCTAACCCTAGTTCTCTCTCTCGTGTCGGACACGTGTCGGACACGACACGGACACGAGAAACCCCGGTTTCTGAGCCCTGTTCAGGTACTCGTAACTTTTTGTTCGTAGCTCCGTTTTCAATTTCACAAATTGCATTGTGAAGCCTGTATGACCCTCTCGGTGTCCGGATAAACTGTTCGGGACATCGCGTCCTGTGGTGATCGCACACCGCGATCCAAAAACAGAAAAAACCAGACCCTGTTTCACCCCGGAACTGAGTACGCCCCGCCAAACGGGACGACTTGGTCGCGTGCGGTCTTCACAGATGCGTACGCATCGTCGATACGGACGTGTGAGTTTTCGTGGAAGCTGATTCGGGTGTGCGTGCACACCGGAATCAACGCGTATCCGCGAACATCGTCCCGTATCCGCCTTTTCGGCAATTTACCCTAACTTCGTGCACACACGTCGGATCGAGACGAAACTTGTGCCATCGGACTCGTAGCGATACGCTGGTCCTGTGGGTCAAGTTTGGTTCGATTCTGAGAACGTTGACGAAATCGCGTGTCGTGGGCCCCACAAGCCCCACTCGACGGGCGATTTTGTGTTCGGCTCATCGAAATCCAAATCTGGAAGTTCCGTTGGGTTCGTATCAGCGTTCCTGACCTGTTGACACTAAGTTTGGTGAATTTGGAGACCTTTGACCCGGACACATTTTTCGGTGCAAAGCGGGCCCACCGGCGGACCCCGTTTTGACCCGAAACTGCCGTTTTCGCCCTTGTCTCCAAATGGGACCCAAGGACAGGCGTTTCTAGCTATTTGACATCTTCTGAGCGTGATGGTAATGTCTATTTCAGCTTTTGGACTCATCTTTGGGATTTTCCCCCGAGAGCCAATATTAATCAGATC
Source organism: Iris macrosiphon (assembly GCA_036927795.1). Lineage (NCBI taxonomy): Eukaryota > Viridiplantae > Streptophyta > Magnoliopsida > Asparagales > Iridaceae > Iris > Iris macrosiphon. The sequence continues at coordinate 17,941,348 of JAYESA010000005.1, read as the reverse complement.
CAAACAACAGGCAAGTACCTGCACTTCAAGTTTATTTTTTATATTGTGATAATTAATTCCCTGCTCTACTAGCACCATTGGATGATTACACGTAGTGTTAGAACACTGGATTTTCATGTCTTGAATACTGGAGTTCATGTCTTATTTTTCGTGTCGGGTGGGAGAATACTAAGGAGGCATGGAGTTTACCCTTTTCCCTATATTGTCTAATAGCTGTTGGTACACGACTGTCCATCAGCCGGATCTCGATTATATTGTCTAATAGCTGTTTATGACGGCCGGATTAGCCTTAAAAACCCCTACATGCCAACTATGTATTCTAAAAACAAACACAAGTTCACACAGATAGTTTCTGGTCATGTTATACTTCTTGCTGGCTGTTGTAGTTTCATTTCCTGTTTTATTTATTTCTGTTTTCTCATATACCTGCTTACAGCTTTAACTCTGAGATAATGATGTTCTGTTATGCAGTTTCTTAACTTGATATTCAATATTTAATTGTCATAAATATTTAGTTTAACCTTGTTATGCACTGTGTACTTTGCTCCTTTCCTGACTGGATCTGTTGATTTAGGCGATGATGAGGATCTTGCCCCTACTTATTATGGTCCCTATGAGGGGACTGATGTTACCTATGAGGAGCCAGAACCCACCCAGGAGACCCCTGCGGCAGAGTAGCTAGTAGTAGCTATCTTTCTTTTATATTCTTATCTCATTTATCGGGTTTGTCCCCGACTTCATTCTGAACTTCTGTACTAAACATTTGAATCTGTTATCACATTTATGTTCAGTTGAAATCTTAAGTTTCATTCTCATTTTTATCTTGCCTATGTTATTTGTGAATGAGCTAGTTAGCAAATAATGGATTGACCTAGACAGCGTACTACCGCCGACTCTGCGGCGTAGGCTGGACGTACCCACGCACTCGTGCCCGAATTTTCGGGTGCGGGTCGTGACACGTTTTTATGGTGGCCCATGCAGGTCCTATCCTAAGATAGGGTAATACCCTAGGACAGGGTATGGAATAAAATTGAGGATTCTAGGAAAAGCTCATTCACAGTATAGCGTCTTTATTTCAATTCTTGATATCCTTGCTGCTCAATTTTTTCTATCGCCTTTGATTTTCAAGTATTCTATTCTGATCTTCCTATCCCTTAATCTTTCAGAATGGTCCAGACCAGGAACACAGTAGGTGGCACATCAGAACCAGCTGAGCAGAATGTGCCCGAGACTCTTGCACTCCCGCCGCCTCCATCTGTTCCGGCAGTTACTCTGGATGGGGCACAGCTACTTGGAGTGTTCCAGGGACTAGTGGAATCCCAGAAGGAACAAACTGCCCTGCTACGGACCAGCCTTTCAGAAGCCCTTCGGACCCGGGAGTCACCACAAAAGAGGCCAGGAAGTGCCAAGGACTTTAAGAACCTTAGACCCCTGAAATTCTATGGAACTGAAGGCATTCTCTATGCCGATGAATGGATAGAGAACGTAGAGCGACTCCTGAAGACTGCTCGGGTCCCTGATGATCTCAAAGTGGAGTCCGCAAGCCTGCAACTGTTCGATATAGCTCGGACCTGGTTCAGAGATAAACCCCAACTATCTGCTCCTGACCTCACCTGGGAAGATTTTAAGAGGCTATTCAAGGAGAAATTCTACCCCGAAGTGGCTCGGGAAGCTCTCGAAAGCCAATTCGAGAGACTGGAGCAAGGTAACCTGACTGTTGATGAGTATACTGCTGAATTTAGCAGGTTAAGCCACTTTGCGGAGTACATGGTTCGTACCCCGGAGGACAGGGCCCGTAGATTCAAGAAGGGGCTGTCTCCGGATATTCGCCTTGCTGTCACCACCAGCCGAGCTCGCACCTATGAGGAAATCCTGAGCGTGGCACAAGGCGTAGAAAGAGATATGGGGCACAAACTGAAGCGAGAAAGAGATACCGGAAATGCCGGACCCAACAAACGCTCTTTTCAACAACAACAACAACAACAGAGGGCCCCGCAGCAAACTCAGCGTCCTCTCCCTCGAGCTCCAGCACCCCAACACCAGGCTCAAGGACAGAACCAGCAAGCTCTCCCTTGTAACTATTGTCATAGACCAGGCCATACTTGGCAAGTTTGCAGAAAGAGGCTAGGTGTTTGTCTACTTTGTGGCTCAGCAGCACATCAAGTGAGGGACTGTCCCGCTGCTCAAGGACGCGGACAGGCTTACGTAATGACCGTGGAGAACGTGCGAACTCTGGAAGCAGCCAATGCGCGTAAGTGATTCGTAGATACCTTTTCTAGTATTGTTTTCGTGCCTATTGGTTCGTGACCTCAGCCCCAACCTAGTAGTTTTTGCTAAAATAGCCTAGTATGCTTTTTAATTTTGATAACTGTAGAGTTTTTAGAAGCTTTTGCTATTGTGCTTATTTCGTGTCTTGAGAACTTCAATAAATTTTGTACCTCTTTTCATCATCATCTAGCGCACTTAATTTTGCTGAACTCGACTGATGCTGCTATTTTATAGCCTAGTTTTGCAAGCTTACTCTTTATCGGGCTTGTTCATGATACCTGTATTATTAAGGCCTGATCAACCCCACTAATACAAGTGTCTACTCAGAATCAGTGTACTACGGTCTGATCAACCTTAGTGCATTTCGATTCGCACTTCGTACGACTACTTTATGTGGATTGAGTTGACTAGCATATTCGTCCCTAAATACGCCCGAGCATATCGTATCAGTTACATAACTGTACTAATACGAGCATGCGAACAAATGATTACCAGAATAGAATCTCAATCCATAACCGCCTGACAAATTCCCATTAGAATTCCTTAAACGCCTTGATCCCTATACCTCTGTTCTACCACCTCGCCCTTAAACTCTTTATTATTGATCCTCGTCTTCCCTCATTTCGGAAAGACAAAAAACCTGTGGTTGGTATAAGTTGATTTGTAGTGCTAGACATACCCCTCAGACCGGTCGAATTGATGATAACCTCTATGACTAAGGGAATACCATAGGTGGTGTATTTGTATTACAGACTTAAAGATTCAATACCATGATTTATTAAGTTGAGACCTAGCCTCACTAGTTGTACAGCCTTAGAGGATATGGGTAAAATTATAAGTTGGGTAGCGACCGCAATGTTCACCTGAGAGAAACCCGTTAGACTATAATCAAGTAAGTTTGGACAGAGAAAATCCTGCCATATTTTAAATTTCGAGGACGAAATTTTATAAGTTGGGTAGATTGTAAGCCTCTGATTTTTCAAAAATATTAAAATTTGGATTTTTAACAATTTTCTGGAATTTTCTGGGAATTTTTTGAAATTAAAATCAGGGTTTTCAAATATTACATGATTTTTAATTGATAATAAACAACATTAAAATATTATGAAAATAATATTTTTGGGTGTAAAATGAAAAATTGGACTTAGGGTAATTTTTCTGGAATTTATCGGGCCCCGGACCTATTTTTAAATCTCCTAAAACTATTTATTTAATTAATTATTATTATTGATTTATTATTATTATTATTATTATTATTAATTTTATTCAAGCCCAGGCCCGGCCCACTGGGCCCAACCGGCCCAGCCCGCACAGCCTAGTGGGTCAGGTCGGGTCGGTCAGACCCGACCCGCCTCCTACCCGAACCCGAACCCCGTTTCCCTGAACCCTCTCCGCACGAATCGGTCGGCCCCCGCTTCCGCCGGCCGCGCCACCCGCCGCATCCGCCGGCCGCCCACTCCGCATCAGCCCCCACGACCCTCGCCACGACCTTCCCTCCTCCGCCTCACCCGCCGCCTAGCCCGGCCATCCCAGCCTCCTCCACACCTATATAAGCCCTCCCCTTCCTCCTCCGGCCACCAGACCGACCTCCGCCTCCGCCCACCGCTGCGCCGCTGCCGCCCTAGCTTCGCCGCGAGCTCCGCCTGCCCTCCGCCCAGTCGACCACCGGCGCCACCCCCGCGAGGCCGCCGCCGCAGTTTCCCATCCCTCCCCTCTTTTCTCCCAGCCGCCCGAGCCCCTCCGGCCGCCGTCACCGCTCCGCCCAGCTTCGTCCGGCGCCGGCGACTCCCCCTCGACCGCCTCCTTCGCTGCCCGGCCTCCCTCCGGCCAGCTCCGCCGCCGAAGCTCCGTCAGAATCCTAAACCCTAACCCTAGTTCTCTCTCTCGTGTCGGACACGTGTCGGACACGACACGGACACGAGAAACCCCGGTTTCTGAGCCCTGTTCAGGTACTCGTAACTTTTTGTTCGTAGCTCCGTTTTCAATTCCACAAATTGCGTTGTGAAGCCTGTATGACCCTCTCGGTGTCCGGACAAACTGTTCGGGACATCGCGTCCTGTGGTGATCGCACACCTCGATCCAAAAACAGGAAAAACCAGACCCTGTTTCACCCCGGAACTGAGTGCGCCCCGCCAAACGGGATGACTTGGTCGCATACGATCTTCACAGATACGTACGCATCGTCGATACGGACGTGTGAGTTTTCGTGGAAGCTGATTCGGGTGTGCGTGCACATCGAAATCAACGCGTATCCGCGGACATCGCCCCGTATCCGCCTTTTTGGCAATTCACCCTAACTTCGTGCACACACGTCGGATCGAGACGAAACTTGCGCCATCAGACTCGTAGCGATACGCTGGTCCTGTGGGTCAAGTTTGGTTTGACGAAATCGCGTGTCGTGGGCCCCACAGGCCCCACTCGACGGACGATTTTGTGTTCGGCTCATCGAAATCCAAATCTGGAAGTTCCGTTGGGTTCGTATCAGCGTTCCTGACCTGTTGACACTAAATTTGGTGAATTTGGAGACCTTTGACCCGGATACGTTTTTCGGTGCAAAGCGGGTCCACCGGCGGACCCCGTTTTGACCCGAAACTGTCGTTTTCGCCCTTGTCTCCAAATGGGACCCAAGGACAGGCGTTTCTAGCTATTTGACATCTTCTGAGCGTGATGGTAATGTCTATTTCAGCTTTTGGACTCATCTTTGGGATTTTCCCCCGAGAGCCAATATTAATCAGATCTAAACAACAGGCAAGTACCTGCACTTCAAGTTTATTCTTTATATTGTGATAATTAATTCCCTGCTCTACTAGCACCATTGGATGATTACACGTAGTGTTAGAACACTGGATTTTCATGTCTTGAATACTGGAGTTCATGTCTTGTTTTTCGTGTCGGGTGGGAGAATACTAAGGAGGCATGGAGTTTACCCTTTTCCCTGTATTGTCTAATAGTTGTTGGTACACGACTGTCCATCAGCCGGATCTCGATTATATTGTCTAATAGCCGTTTATGACGGCCGAATTAGCCTTAAAAACCCCTACATGCCAACTATGTATTCTAAAAACAAACACAAGTTCACACAGATAGTTTCTGGTCATGTTATACTTCTTGCTGGCTGTTGTAGTTTCATTTCCTATTTCATTTATTTCTGTTTTCTCATATACCTGCTTACAGCTTTAACTCTGAGATAATGATGTTCTGTTATGCAGTTTCTTAACTTGATATTCAATATTTAATTGTCATAAATATTTAGTTTAACCTTGTTGTGCACTGTGTACTTTGCTCCTTTCCTGACTGGATCTGTTGATTTAGGCGATGATGAGGATCTTGCCCCTACTTATTATGGTCCCTATGAGGAGACTGATGTTACCTATGAGGAGCCAGAACCCACCCAGGAGACCCCTGCGGCAGAGTAGCTAGTAGTAGCTATCTTTCTTTTATATTCTTATCTCATTTATCGGGTTTGTCCCCGACTTCATTCTGAACTTCTGTACTAAACATTTGAATCTGTTATCACATTTATGTTCAGTTGAAATCTTAAGTTTCATTCTCATTTTTATCTTGCCTATGTTATTTGTGAATGAGCTAGTTAGCAAATAATGGATTGACCTAGACAGCGTACTACCGCCGACTCTGCGGCGTAGGCTGGACGTACCCACGCACTCGTGCCCGAATTTCCGGGTGCGGGTCGTGACACCGCCGTCCGACCTCCTCGCCGCGCCGCGCTGCCCCCGCTGCCACCGGCCCCTCCGCCGTCCAACAAACCCTAACCCTAATTTCCCTTTGTGTCCGAACACGTGTCGGACACGGTTCTTTTCGAGTTTTCTGACCCTGTTCAGGTACGTGTATCTCCCTGTGTCCGTTTTTAATTCCGTCAATTGCGTTGCGAAGCCTATATGACCCTCTCGGTGCCCGGATAAACCGTTCGGGGCATCGCGTCCTGTGGTGATCGCACACCTCGATCCAAAAACAGGAAAAATAATGCCCCGATTCACCCCGGAACTGGGTACGCCCCGCCAAACGGGACGACTTGGTCATGCGCGGTCTTTACAGATACGTGCGCGTCATCGATACGGACATGTGGGATTTCGCAGAAGCTGATTCGGATGTGCGTGCACACCGGAATCAGTGCGTATCCGCGGACAACGCCCCGTATCCGACTTTTTTGAATCGTGCCCTAACTTTATGTACACACGTCGGATTGAAACGAAACTTATGCCATCGGACTCGTAGCAATACGCTGGTCCTGTGACCCAAGTTTGGTTCGATTCTGAGAACGTTGACGAAATCGCGTGTCGTGGGCCCCACAAGCCCCACTCGACAGGCGATTTTGTGATCGACTCATCGGAATCCAATTATGGAAGTTCTGTTGGGTTCGTATCATCGTTTCTGACCTGTTGACACTAAGTTTGGTGAATTTGGAGACCTTTGACCCTGACACATTTTTCGGTGCAAAGCGGGCCCACATGTGGACCCCGTTTTGACCCGAAATTGTCGTTTTTGTCCTTGTCTCCAAATTGGACTCAAGGACAGGCGTTTCTAGCTGATTGATATTTTCTGGATCTGATGGTGATGTTTGTTACAGCAACCGGAGTACCGCCTGCAATTCCAGCTGAAGTCAGAGCCACAATTGGAACCGGAACCACAGGCAAGTGTACCTTGCCAAACCCTGCAGCTTGCTACTTATTTTTCTGGACTTATTTATGCATCAGTGGGCAAGTAGAGCTTGTCAACTCACAGTGATTCTTGTCATAGTATTTTACTTGATTTCCTGTAGATTCATATGTAAACTTGTTTAACTGTTCAACCCAGGACCGAGTGGCTTTACTTAGCGTCCGATTACCAGTCGGGTGCCAACCCCGTACGCGGAGTTGTGTAATGTCACATAGAGATGGTTATCGATACCCTTACCCTTGGTACTTGTCTGATCAAGTACATCAGAACCCAGGACACTTGACACTATTCATGAGACAGAGTCTTCCTGAGACATTCATGGTGATTCTGTATAGGATACAAGACTTGACAGAGATATTTTATATGACTTGTTGCATTAGCTATGATCCCGCTGACATGGACATGAGACGTTATGGTCATGGTATGCGTGATTACATTGGGTAGGGAGAGTCACACAGGCTACAGGTTGATTATATTATGCCGGCGTCGTAGTCTCCCATCGTGAGCTCGACAACCACATGATATCACTGCTACCGGCTCCCCGACACAGAGCTTGTAGTAGCTTCAGCCTGAGTTCTAGTGCTGCTCTCATATTGCATATCACTTAGCTGGTTACATAGTTACCCTATTGTTTCATTTATTTTCTGCACTGCATTTATTTTGGCTTGTGTTATCTGTACCTTGTTATGTCCCCTGAGGACCTGGAATGGACTATGCCCCCAGGTATAGCCGAAGAGATCCATCCAGAGATACACCGTACAGGAGCACTTCCAGGAGCTGTACCAGGACCTGAGGACGAGATCGCACCAGAGGACTTCTCCTGAGCATTGGCTGTATATAGTCAGTTATTTCTGTTTCTATTTCCAGTTTCTTTATTTCCTGTCTATTTGCTTGATGTATCAGACTTGTTCTCGGATTGTTCACCGAGACACTTTTATTGAGATTGTTAGTTTATATTATTTGCATTTATTCTGGCATTTAATCTGTGATTATCTGTTGTGGATGAGATTAGAATAACCTGTGACATGTAATACTTGATATATTTCCTGTTAGACTACAGCTTAAGCATGCCCTGATGGATCCATTAAATTGGGTTGTCCATCGGTGCGTGCTGCTGGCCATTGCCACGTGTCCGGTCCCTCGGTATTTTGGGACTGGGGCGTGACATCTTCTGCAATATGGACATCCATCAAGATATCCCCAAAGGTAGCGGTATGACGACCAGAAGTGCACGACCTAATATCTCTCGTCAGTCCCTTTCTAAACTTCTGGGCTCTGTCTCCTAGGTCTCGAATCATAGACGATGCAAAGCGGCTCAATCGACAGAATTCTGCGGCGTAATCGTTGACCGTCAGAATTCTGAGGTTGTGATGGCCGGGTAGAGGGTTTTATAGGAGGCGATGGCCGGGGTCGGCTGGATTGTCAGCGGCGGAGGGGTTGTCACCGGAGGGTCGGAGTGACCGGAGATGCGGCGTCGGGGTTGAGATCGTGGTGGTGATGGTGGTTGTTGGTGATGGGGGTGATGGGGGCTGTGATCGGAGGGTTTAAATAGGAGAGGTCGTCGTCGGTTACGGGGAGGGGAGAGGTCGGCGGTTGCGGGAGATGAAGGGTCACAGCGGTCAGGGAACCGAACGGAGGTGGCGGCGGTTAGGGAAGTCGGAGCGGCGGGGGTTTAGATTTAGGATTTACTGTAGCTGTAATGGGTAGCGGGTTCGGGTAGGCGGGTTCGGGTAGGCGGGTTCAGATCCGAATCCTACCCGCTAGGGTTGGGTCGGTTCAGGTTGGGTTGGTTCAATTGGGTTCTGTTCGATTCGGTTCAATCCGGTTCAGGTTGGTTCAGGTGGGTTTATTTAAAACAATATTTTTAGGTGTTTAAAAATATAGTTTTTTGGTCCAATAAATTTTAGGAAAATTATACTATGACTAATTATTTATTTTACACTCAAAAATATTATTTTTATAATATTTTAATATTTAATTAAATCACAAAAATATTTAATTCCAGAAAATATTTATTTTAATTAGTTAAAAATCACAGAAAAATTTCGAAAATTCATTTTTAATTTCTGAAAAAAATCCGGGTGTTTACAGAATCGCCTTATGCACATCAAGAATATTAATACAAGCCAAAATTCGTTTGACATGATGACGAATCACCTACCAAAAAAGAACCATAACTTTTGCCGAAGGAGGGCTGGTGTAACTACTGTTTGAAAACTTTTTCCTCGTGAGGATGTAGGGGGAGATTGATGAGAACAGGGTCCATCCCCCTGATGAATAAACATGGATTTAATTTATGGAAATCGGTCACCCATGGTTGGGTTCGGCCAAGTACTAAGTCAATTTTTTGGGTGCAGTTTATGTGACAAGATTCAGTTTGGAAGGCTGTTTTGGATATGTTGCAGTCATTATTTGGCTCGATCTTCAATATGAAAGTTGTTAAAAAATATTTTCTCTTTCAACTAGGCTTGAACCATGTCATTTGAGGGTGTATTGAAGAAGTTATGACCATCTGAAGTAGCCTATCTATTCATATTCTGCATGCGTTCAGCTTGCATGCAACATTGATGGTGGATGAACGAATCTTGGGAGAAGAAAGGGGTTTCCCTTTGGACTTCTCCGTGCAACGAATGTGATGTACCCAAGATGCATATCCTAGCTATAAATAGAGGGGAGATGGTGAAGGTTGAGCACAACAAGTAGCAAGAATAACAACACACAACTTGTGATCCTCACACTTGTAATCCACCTCAAGTGAGTTTGTGAGAGAAAGTGATCCTTAAGTTAAGTTGTATCAATTTGAGAGAATGCCATTGTAATCTTTTATTTGATTATAGTGAAAACGGCGAAGTAGGGGCGGGTGGAGGACGTAGGCTCAAATTAAGCTGAACCTCGATAAATTTTGTGTGTGCTATTTTTTTTAAAATTTTATTTTATTCTCATCTCATCACAAAGACAAAAAATGTCTTGTGTTTTCAAATAAAAATCATGTATAGAGGCATAACATCAATGGTTACACAGATTCAATATGATATGTTTCAGACAGTGTCACAAATACTGCATTGTTTCGTAAAATCATACTGCATCTGATGTATTTCAGAGTGCCCTGAGGTGTAGGTACTCGTGGTCGATACAATCAGACTATAAATTTGGAATTTCTTATTTCTTGCGTTAAATTGTACTAAACTGTTTCTACTCTTTCACATGTGTTATTTGATGATGCAAAAAGTTTACGAAATAAATATGGACATCTCCAATTGAGATTTCTAAAATTTGAATAAAGGTGGTGGTTGACTTGTTTATAAATGACTATTCTCTTTCTTCATTTTCCAATTTAAGGCCATCTCCAATGGAGATTTTTAAAATTTGAATTTATATCATTGTTGACATTGTACTTTAAGATAATTTCAATCGTAGTTGACAAATTTTTTACATAGAAATTATATACACACACAAATATTTTTCAATACTTCTCCATTTCTATCTAGATGACAACAAATAAAATGATCAATTTAATACGGTAGGACCCAATATTAATTGCTATGAGAATTTCTATGAGAGTTTTTATATGTAGAAACTCTCGTAGAAATTCTCCATTATATATCACCGTCACATATGATAAAAATTGGAATATAAATCGTGGGAAGAAGTTTTTTTTTTTTCTAAAATAGATATCTACCATAGAAATATAAGAGATAGAAATCCCAATTGAAGATGTCCTAATAGAATAAAAAAGGAAATGAAGTTGGGCTCTGAGTGCATAAAATATTTAACTCCTATAACGGAGAAGACAAACTTAGTAGGAGAAGATTATTTTTCATAATAAATAATCTATTATGAAAAATAATCTTCATTTCTATCTCTACTTTTGTAATGAGGCTTCAAAACAGCTCAAAAATGAACCGTCTATGCCGTTTGTAGATACTCAATAATTTATTTAAAAAATTAATATTACGTAAAAAAAATTTGTTGAAAAAAAATTAATATGTTATAAATAATATCATGGAGAATCGAACTTGACTAATCAAGAAAAAATGCCTCCCACCTTAATCACATGAGCTAGAAGAGATTTAAACAATTTGTTAAAATTTATTTAATTTTTAATTTTTTAATTACGTGAGGATATATGCACAGCTTAGATGACTAGCATTTTCAAAACTTTTTATAAAAAAATAAAAATATATCCATAATATATTATAATAAAAATATATTTAAATATTTAAATTATTTTATACTAATATTAGAAAATTTTATTTTATACGTGTGATATAATCTCGGCCGTCTCTCGAAATGGTTTTCAGCTACTGGTTTAGAGTAATTCGGTGTATCTGTTCGGATTGCGTCCATTTGGATGTTCGTTAAATCGTTTCGAACAGAAAACCTAAATAATATATGAAATTACAAATGTATCCCTCTCCATATATATACAGAATTGCTTTTACCAAAAACTCTCTTCCCCTCTTTCGTGCTCTCCTAATCCTTCTCTCTGAGCTCTGACTCCTGAGCCCCTCTCTCTCTCTCTCTCTCTCTCTCTCTCTCTGACCCTCGAGATCTAAATATAGATCCACCTAAATCAAGAACTCCAGATCGACTACTCGAGCACTCCATTTTCGAGATCTAAACATACATCTAACCCTAAGTAAGCCTCTAAGAGTCTATTTCTCTTTTCTTGATTTTTTTTTTTTAAATTTGTAACACATTAATTTTTGATCTGAAATGATGTTCCTTTTTTTTCTGTATTATTTTTGGTGACAGATTTAATTTGGAGCTTAAATCTGACTGGATCTTGACCTGGTCGGCTTCTCCGACGTTCTCGACTAAAGGTTAGAACCCTAAATCTCTTCTATATTGAAGTCTGCTCTTTATTTCTAGCCCAATTTGAAAGATCAAATACATGAGTCGCGTTGGTATTGTACGTGATCAAGAATTGGGTCTCGTTTTATTTTAGAGTTAATTGCCTAAATGGTGCACGAGGAATGTCATGGACGCCATTTTGGTGATCGATCTTTTTTCGGTTAATTTGGTACCTAAACTTTACATTTTGGTTTAAAGAGTGCCCGAACTAGGATACATTGGTATTTTGGATGGAAATATTTAAAAATGGACAAGTGATGGTCACGCACCTTATTTTTAGGATTATTTTGGCTATAATTGATTGTAGAGCCGTCATTTTGTAATCAACAAAAGTTATTTGTTTATGGAGAATTTTTTCGAACACCAATATTCTTAGTCGAAAAACATTACAAAATCACTATTAAAAATAAGACACGTGACCATCACATGTCCATTTTTATCGATTTTTCATCCAAAATATCAACGGAATATAGTTCAGACACTCTTTAAACCAAAATGCAAAGCTTAGATACCAAATTTACCAACAAAAAAGTTCGATCACCAAAACGGCAACTACTACATTCTTCAGGCATCATTTGGGTAATTAACTCTTTATTTTATATAAGCATAAACACAAAAAATTGTACTTTTGATTTGTTTCAGAGACAGGATTTGTCACTGCCATGCACATTCTACTGGTGCAGAGCTATATAGGAAATGGGAGACACCAGATTTTCTTTTACTTCCAAAAACAATATAAAGAGGCTCATGTTCCAAACTGCAATAATGTTGTCAAAGTTTCATAAGATCTCAAGAGTGTGCCAACTGTAAACAAATCACACGATCAAAATACCGAGCCGACTAATTGTAAAGATTAATAAATAAGATGGTGAGGAGAGTTGTCACACAAAAAAGAAATGTAAATGACAGTATGACTGAATGAGTTTGAGTTATAGTTTAGTATTTTCTTTTTTCAATCACAGGAGGAATATACTAGTTTCAAAACTCAAAAAGCCTTAGAAAAGAACAAGGAACTCCTCACTTCAGTCAGGCAATCCTTAAGAAATCTCTTTTATATTGATATCTATATGCATGTCCAGATCAATATATACTACTATATAATAGGAAAGGTTGGGACTTCACTGCGAAAGTTTTTGTTCCATAAATTTCCTTACCTATGTTTACTAATTATAATTATTCATTAAATTTAACATGGGTAGTTAGGTAATTACGTATAGAAAAAAAAATTTAATGGGGATGTTGTTTGCTCTTCCCAAGTACTAAAAACTTAAGGGATGATTGTTTGTGTTTTCCAAGTATTATAAAATATGTGCAACGCACCTTCATATATACTAGTAAGGTAAATGTAAATGACAGTAAAATTAATAAGGTTTTGGTTTAAGGGTATATATTTGAATCATTTGGTAACAAATTAGTCTACGAAAACAAATAAACTAATGTAATTGACGCGGAAACTTAAGGGGATAGTCAAGCTGTATTTCTCAGAATTCAACATGGTTTAAGATTTCAATATTCAAACGACACCAGCTAAGCATGATTGTGGAATCCCTAAAACTTCCCTTTGGGTTCTGAAATCAAAGTCAAGCTAGATTATGAAATGCTTACAGAAATTAGCTCATTAGCCTAGAACATATTGACTTTACGTAAGAAATGACATAACAATATCATTTCAGGAAACTAATTTTTTTTTAATAAATAGACAATTAAACTTAACAAATATCACAAATCTATAAAATTGCTACTTTTATTGACGTTTAAATGGTGTGCAGACAAAGACTGAAGCTAGAATTTTATTCATAGCATCCATTACTCAAAGACCAATTACCTAAGACTTTTCCGGCGCTTTTTTAAACCAATACTACATTTTCTCGGGTCGTAGTTTATTTTGGAACATGGTACGGGGTATACTATTTCTCCTTTTAGGCTTTTACCCGTTCAGTTCAGTTTAGGGTTACAGCTTGTGTAAAAGCACATCGTTTGTGTGCATATTCATATCTGAATCTTGCAAGAACTTGTTCTTGTTTGCTCACTTTGACAATTAATTAATTATATTAATTTTCTATTAAAACTTGATTGATATTCTTGTTTAACTTCATAGTTTAAGATCCTAATCGCAAACTCGTAGTTTAAGATCCTGGATCTTCCGGATTGTCACTTTTGATGATCCGGATCATGAAGCTGTGGGTCACGTCATAGTCACAAATTTGGGCATTTGGTGAATAATTCAGCCGGCAAATCTGAACAATTTGGGCAGTTATACATTCTTGTTGTCTTCCTCCCTATTAATTGCTTCTTTCCACCATCAGCCCCCCCCTCCCCCCCCCCCCCCCCCCCCCCACCCCACCCACCCACACCAAGACACTTATACGGAGATTAGGACGACAAGAAGCAAAACATATGTTGGGGAGAATGAAGGATGACAAATGTTGACAGTTCATTCCTTTCCTGCTACACATGTTAATTGAATTAGTATGTTTCTGATCTCAATTAAGGCTAAGGTACATAGAAATATCTTTGGCCAAGGTTGTATAAATAATCTGGTCCTTGAAAGAAAGGTTGGTTTTGTAATACACTATGAGATAGGTGGTTTAGTTGTGGAGATGATTTTCAAGGCTTTTACAAAATCCTTGGATGGTGTAAAAGCCTCCTTGGCAATTGAAATTCCCATATACTATCACATAGATATTACTGGAACTGGTCATTTTTTCGGAACTAGTTATTATTTCTAGATTTCTTGAAATCCCTTGGAGTTTTATGCTTCTTAGTTCTTATTCTTAATCAACCTTAATTGTCAACATTCCTTTTCCCATGCGAGGAGGGGACACGAGAAAGAAAAGATAATAAATGTGTGCCAATGTCCTTTCTTCACAAGGAAAAAGGAAAAGTATTTATCCCTGTGACAAACAATTGACATGTTGAACTTATCATAATACCCTTGTGAAGACCCTTATACTCTATATAATTTTTGAGTATGTCAACAGTCAAATAGAATAGTGGTTGATCTATAGAAAAAATCAGAGAGCAGTTTTAAAGAGTTTATATTCATATTATGTTAGCCCTTCACTTTTTGTCACATGGGAAAGTACTTCTGTCCTTTTAACATGTCAAGTGAGGATGTGGGCAAATTGGTCATATGTTGTCTTTTTTTTTTTTGTGTCAATGTCAAATTGTAATGGGCAAAAGTGGTTAAGAATGAGATGGAAACTAAGCAAGTTTGAAGGATTTCAAAAAAGAACAACTGGTTTAGAAAGATGTATGAAAAAGTTAGCTTGTGTTTTTCCCCCCTGTTTATGTTAGAAAAAGGTTGTAGGTGGCCTTGTTCTTTAATTATATTGAAAGTAATCTGATTTATACTAGACAGAATTGTGTATGAATCATTATTAGTTTAAGATCATTTGCATCACTGACCTTGATGTTACTCTTAGGATCTATATTTGGGTTATTATTGGCATACTAGTTTATAACCTTCTAGTTTTGAGTTAAAAAAAAACACCAAAATAGATCCTTTGGAATTGGGAATATGCCATATGTATTTTAAACCCTGGAACTTGATCTCAATCCAACAAGTTGGTATTAACAAATAATTAACACCATCATATAATATTAACAAATAGTCTATCCCACATGATACAGTTGCTATATATTGCACAATATTCTTTTGACACTGGCGTCAAATAGTTTCAAAAGGGAATACTCACTTGTACACAAGAAATTGCTAAAGTGAATATTTAGATGTCTACTTTTGGCTTGCACGATAATATTTTATGGATGCTCATTATGTTTTATTAACCATTAGTTATGATAAAATTTTATGGATGCTCATTATGTTTTATTAACTATTTGGTATGTTGTGTCCATGTTCAGGAAAAGTTGGCAATTCTACTATTACTTGGCGTGCACTGCCAAAGTGGAGCTTGTCAAGTTTGAAGCTTTTATGTCTGGCGCAGACTCTCTCTACTTGGGAACTATTGGATTGCTCGGAGAATATTCTCCTACATCGAGAAAAAGGTGTAGACTCTCCTTGGAGAGGTTTCACTGCATGCGTCAAAGGCCACTCCAGAACAAGATATCTTGTTGCTCATTTAATAGAAGTTTTCCTGAATCTCCATAGGAACAAAGCTTCACACTCGATTCAGCCGCACACCTCTGATAAGTCTTCATCCTCCATTCTGACAAGTTCACCACTTGAACATCAAAGATGGCTTTACAGAACATTGGTGCCGCTAATAGTGATGATGCCTTTTATAGGTATAAGATGCCCAAGATGATTACCAAAATTGAAGGTCGTGGGAACGGCATCAAGACCAACATAGTGAACATGGTGGATATTGCCAAAGCTCTGGCCAGACCAGCCTCTTACACCACCAAATATTTTGGAGCTGTACTTGGTGCGCAGTCCAAGTTTGATGAAAAAACTGGCGTCTCTCTTGTTAATGGTGCTCATGAGACTGCCAAGCTTGCGGGGCTTCTTGAGAACTTCATCAAGAAATACGTCCAGTGCTATGGGTGCGGTAACCCTGAGACCGAGATCATCATCACCAAGACTCAGATGATTACTATGAAGTGTGCAGCCTGTGGTTTTATTTCTGACGTAGATATGAGAGATAAACTCACTACTTTTATACTGAAAAACCCTCCAGAACAGAAGAAAAGTGGGAAGGACAAGAAGGCAATGAGGAGGGCCGAGAAGGAACGGCTCAAGGAAGGAGAAGCCGCAGATGAGGAAATGAAGAAACTGAAGAAAGATGCTAAAAAGAAAGGAGCTGCCACCACCAAGGAACCTCCCAAAGTTTCTGGAAAGAAGAAAGCCAATGGTATCTCTGAGAAAGCCAATGGAGGCTCAGATGAAGATCACTCCAGTTCACCCGTTGGCATCCATAATGACGATCATTATGCTGAGGATGATGATGATGATGTGCAGTGGCAGACAGACACCTCAATTGAGGCTGCCAAGCAGCGTATCCAAGAGCAACTTAGTGCGGCGACTGCTGAAATGGTGATGCTTTCAACTATAGAAGAGGAGAAGAAACCACAGGAGGCAAAGAAAGAAGTGGGAGTTACAAATGGAAAAGAAGAGAGCGAAGAAAAGCAAAAAATTAATGCATATGATAGGTTGGTTTCTGAGATAAAGATTAAACTTTCTGAAGGTCCCACTCCAAGCCAACTTCAATCTTTTCTAGGTTCAGCTGGCGGGACTACTCAGGAAATTATGTCTGCCTTATTAGAAGCTCTCTTTGATGGCGCTGGCAAAGGCTTCTCGAAGGAAGTAGCCAAGAATAAGAACCATCTCTCTGCTGCAGTTCAAGATGAGGCTTCACAAATGTTTCTGCTCCGTGCAGTTGAGTCATTCTGCGGCAAGGCCAGTGGAGATGCAGTCAAGGAGGTAGCTCTCGCTCTCAAGGTTCTTTACGACGGGGATGTGCTTGAGGAAGAAGTCGTAACTCAGTGGTACGAGGAAGGCCTGGCTGGAGGTAACAAGAACTCCCAGATCTGGAAGAATGTGAAACCTTTCGTGGAGTGGCTGCAGAGTGCAGAGTCCGAATCTGAAGAGGAGTAATCAGTTTGTTGTTTCTACAGTTCTTTTATTTCTATTTCAGGTTCCAGTATGTGTTCTTTGTCATTTTGAGTTGGTATCAGTTTCCTATGCCGTCTTGGTAGGTTTGCATGTCTTAGTTTGTCAGTTTGTTCTTATGGGGAATTAAGTAGGTTTGTATGTCTGTGAACACTAGCATTTCTTAATTTCGTTTTGCTTTATGTACTGAGTGACTTCCTATTTGAACCTTTGAATAATTAAGTGTTGTTTTATAAAATGGATAGGAATCATTCTGGCCGAGGTTTGAGCAAGAGATAAAATTACAGGTACATCATCATCACAGCATTGTCAGTTATATACTAAATATCGTAGCTGGTTTCAGTAGGTTCTATCTTAGATTTTTGACTGCTGTCTGATGATGCAATCAATAGTTCTATTGAAGGTTTTGTACGTCATTGTGTTTCAAATGTTAATGATGAGGAAGCTCATCAACTCAAAAGTACAATCAATTGTTCAACACTTAAAAGAGGTGCACATTATCATCGACCAGTTATCTACCATGCGGATTTTTTCTGAAGATTTTTCAGACGTTACTATCCTGATGCAGAACTCTTTTTCATACATTGTAGTTCTCAGGAGAGCTATCATAATGCACATATTCAGAAATTTACATATAATCTTTGATAATACAATGTGACAATTTCTTCAGAAATATGTCCAGTATTTGGTATACACCACATACATTCTGAAGTTTTATCTGCCACGCTCCAGATATTTCATAGCTCACAAGAGTTTGCTATGCTCCGTACTCTGAAGTTGATCTGCCACGCTCCAGATATTTCATCTGTCACAAGAGTTTGCTATGCTTCGCACTTGTTATGATAACTTACAGGAGGACTGTGCCTTTATCCTCGCTGATGTACTGACTGTTTCAACACGGATTGAGCAGGATTTCCTGATGACCGGCTAGCTATTGTGTTTGTTCAGTCCATGCTAAAGCCAATTTCTTAAGAAGAAATGTGATTTTGGGTACCCTTTTCGTGACAATTCCTCATCTAAGTGCATGTTATTCAATCTGGCTTTTGTATTTTAGAAAATGACAGCGAGAAACATTTTGCCCTAAATTTCTTCAAGAAGGCAAAACTGCAGGTACATATTAAGAAAAAAAACAGCATATTGAGACGAAAAATTATGCTGAATAATATAGATGATTAGATTGGAAAGAAATTCAAATCCTGATGATGAAATTAATAGTTTTATATTTGTCATTGAAGATTCTATTGTTCCTCGCCGTTCACACTCACACCGTGTATATATTGCATTACCAGATCCCTGAAAGATATGGGATAAAAGCAATTCTTGCTTTGTCCTACGCTGCTGTGCGGACTAGAGATTTGAACTTACAATTATATATATATATATATATATATATATATATATATATATATATGTGGGTAACCGGGATATGAGCCATATGTTCATATTCTTATATGAGCCATGCACATGTGGACCAATATGAATGGATTTCTACATCCCATCCCATCCCATGTGCACTCATGTGCACTAGTACACTCCATTTCTATTGGTCCACATGTGTATTGGAGGAATATGAGCCTATGGTTCATATCCTTTTTTTTTCGGGAGCGGATCAAAAGATCCACTTCCGTGAGCCCCGTCTTCCCTGGACCATCGGAACGGGAGGTCCGTGTGGGGGCCATGCGTGGCCCCCCCGCGATCCAACGGTTGAGAGCAACGGGGCTCCCTCGGGACTCCAGAAGCGGGACTCCGAATCCTCTCTCTCTCTCTCTCTCTCTCTCTCAACAAACTAACCCTATTCTTCACGAAATAAAAACTTACAATTTTGCACTGTGTTCTATTGGTTTTCATTGACCCAGGCATTTTCATAAGGATTAACATACCAATCCAAATGAGAACCCAGTCAGTCAGTCCTCTCTCTCTCTCTCTCTCTCTCTCTCTCTCTCTCTCTCTCTCTCTATATATATATATATATATATATATATATATATATATAGGACTGACTTGGTTCTCATTTGGATTGGTATGTTAATCCTTATGAAAATGCCTGGGTCAATGACATCTTTTTCGCTTACTTTCTGTCACACTACGTATAAGCCGCAGAGAAAAGTCAGTCAACTAGCTCCTAGAGTCGGTACTCGGTAGTACTCTATAAGCTCAAAAGATTTATTAGTCTTTTGCACATACATAATTTAATTGTTAAAATGACTAAATACACCATTTTATCTTCTCCTACATTCCTAAAATTTAGTCTCCTTTCAAAGTTTCTGTGTGGCCTTTCTCGAGAACTTTGCTCCTTCATTTGACTCTTGTTTGGATCTTCCAGCAGCATCTGTAGGCTGCATGATCGAAGTGCAACAAGTATGTAAGTACATAATGTTTTAAGTACAAATTAGCCATACTTACTGTTCTCCGAACCTCATAGAAGTTCTTCGTATACTTTTCCATTTATATTTAATTTGTCATTGTAGTATCTTTAAAAGTGCTTTGCCTTGTAATATTAACTCCTTATATCCAATGTTTTACCTGATGCTTTATCTTACACATTTTGGCATGGGATCTCCTTAGATCCCATCCTTTAGTTATCTCAACAACAACAACACAAGTTTACAAATCAATTCTACTGTTTTGTCATCAATATGGGAGTTCAGGGACATTCATTTCTTTCATTACATTCTAAGTGTTTTTATTGTTAGTCTCTAAGAAAAATATATTTATATTATTTATGTTTTATGTTACGTAAATAACAACTTATAGTTTTCAGGGTCCCCTACGTGGAACCTTATGAAGCATACCTTGAACTAAGCAGTGGATAAAATGTTTCGGGTCTTCGTATAAGGATTTCGAACAAAGAGGAATAGTTTTGGGAATCTCTGTTACTTTTATACATTACATCTTAATAATTTGTATACTTAAGCATGCTTTGGACAATAATTAGGATCCAAAAATTTCTAAAAATGATTCACAGTAAAAAGTTGTTAGTCTCGTCTCAATTATGTTTGGCACCATCGTGAATGCCACTGTTGCCTTCAACTATGTTTTTTTTATACTTTTGGAACCTGGACACGTACAGGCCGGTCTGATCTCATGAGGGTTCTAGATGAACTTTCAAAATGGACCCTCCATACATAACGTAAATAATAATAATAATAATAATAATAATAATAATAATAATAAAATATGGTCCAAGAATTAAACAAAGGATCTCATATGTGCAAGTCTAATATAATAACCACTATACCATAATTATTTTGTGTTAAGGATGTCCCGCGGTATATACTTGTTCTATTTTAGATACAAGATTATTAATATATTTATGTGTAAACTGATTTTTTTGAACCCTCCTGATTTATGGTTACTGGACGGTCGTTCTTGTTGTCCTGGATCAGGACCGATCCTGGCCACATACGAACCATATTTATTAGAAGTATCAAAAAAGTATCATATTCAATACGTGTCAAAAATTGTTCCTAATCTGATACAGTGTAAGTTAATTGTGAAACTTTTGTAACAAAAATTATAGAAGACATTGTGAAGTTGGTTGTCTAGTTCTAGACAATGCACTTGACAATGTCTTCACCTCAATGTCATCAATTATGTACAAAAAAAATTTAGGAAAAAAAAGAAGTTGTTTTGAAAGTTGGACAAAAAGTTTACATCTAGATACTTTATCTTGGAAGTTGAAAAAATAAGCATCTAAATACTTTTGTATTGGAGAATTTTTTTCTAATTTATTCTCTTTTATGAATATAGTCTTGCTACCTAGGAAATACTTTATCTTGCAACTCATGTCACATAGGATTCACAACACATTATAAGACAATAGGGTTGGAGATGCTAATCAGAAATGGGAAGTTATTTTCTCATAGTGTATGACATATGGGCCCAACTATACATTACTAAAATACTGCTAATCAGCAGTATTGGTTGGCGATGGACGACCGACGTCGCCAGTTAGTTTGTTTGTCTTTATTTAAATGTGAGTTTTATTTCTATTGTATTGTGTACTGTGTGGTTCCAGAGTGCGTTAGGGTCGCCGAAGATCCGACCAGACGAGAATTCTACGGTGGGTTGCGTTGGATGGTGATATACTGTGATTGTTGTGATTGACATGTTATATAGTATATATATGATATGAGTGTTGTAATTCAAAATATTTTTTTCAGTTCTGTCCAGCTCAGCGATGGCTACGCGTCGACTTAGCGACGGACATCGACTTCTATGCAGTGCCTAGACGACGTACATAGCTGTCGCTAACCTAAGAATTCTCATGTGAACGACGGCTAAGCGACGTCTACGCGACACATCAAGCAGTCGCTTAGTGAGTATCAGAAACTAGTTTCAGTATCGGAAACTCAAAGTACGTCGTTCGTACGTATAAGCCAACTATACGTCATATATGTCGCTTGTCCGTCGCTGACCGGTAGTTTAATCTAGTGGAGAATTGGTCGCTAGTGTGTCGTTAAGCTGACGTCAAACTAGTCCGTCGCCAAGTCGTACGTCGCCACGTAGTCGAAAGTCGAAGGTTCAACTGCTCGGTTATAGAAAATGATAACGATGGGCCGTCTACCGACGTTCATAATTTGTCCTATATCCATCTCCAAGACACTGCTAATTCATTTTAGCGACATATCGACGACGAATTTGGACGTCAATAAAATTCTGTATTTTTGTTGTGGTAGCATACATGTCAGTTAAGTATCAAGAGAGTAAGAGCATTTAAAAGGAGATGAAGACAGCGGGAAGTTTGCACATCCAGGTAGCAACCGAATAACAAATCAAGTCAGACGTCCAAGATCAAGCAGCAATCAAACAGTTTTTTTTTTTTTTTTTTGGTTTTTGTCCTCTCCACCGAGTTAGAAATTGTATTAAGTTCTCAAGTAATCATATTCATTTCCACATGAGCCTCCTATCGTAACTAACATGTCACGATTTTACGGATAAACATAAAACTTTTAACTAGTCTTTCCCTTTCGGTCCGAAAGCAACACGATGCGCGGTCGTCATTCGTCACGTACGTCATTGGTGGCAAGTGTGGACTCGAGACGTATTGTCCAATGCATTGCTACATCAACCCTATTGTTTTATTCACATCTTCGGCCTCTAATTTAGACCAATTTTTATTTTATTTTATTTTATTTTATTTTCTGAGAAATTTTGTTTGCGGAGAATGATAAGAGATGCATCGACAATGTCGCGACGTACAGAAGGAGACTGGTTCAAGAGGAGAATTAGCACGCAAGTTCCTCGTTGCGCGTCGAAAACGAAAGGATTTTGTGCTATGTGCAGACACTTGGAGCATCACTGGCACGAGGCCGGCATTTTGCCGCTACTAAATTGACCGTTACCATACCACCCGCTGAATTTTTAAAAACTTGAAATTACTTGGCTGCCCCTCTCACTACACCCCTAATCTATTAAGAGTTCAAAGCCTCCCAATATTTAGAAAAAAAATGTGAATTACTGTATATATATATATATATATATATATATTTTTTTTAATTTTAAAATATTTATTAGTTTGGTCCACTAAGTTAGCTATAGTGGCAATTCGCAGGAGCGGATCCAGAATTTAAAGTTGGGATAGACTACTACAGTACTACTAATCTCATACCAAAAATTTGGCATAATTTTTTCTATATTTTAAAGGTTCGATACATGTCATAATAAAAAAAAAAAATTTGAACAAAAAGATATCTACACCAAATATAAACCATTTTATTTTAAATTTAGTCCAATTAGAACCTGTCCTATTGTCCATATTTGGCAACTAAAGAAATCATCCCCTTAGAATATGAATTCAAGTATGAAAAAGTTTCAAACTCTGACCTGACTGAGCAAATGATGTAAGCTTCAAACTCTCATTACGTATTAGAGCAAAAAGAACAAGAATAGAGAGCCTTCAAGTTTCAACACACAAAAAAGAAATGTAAAACCATTAAAAAAAAAAACAATTTAACATCCTTTAGCAAATCTCAAATCCTCAATGGTTTTGAACTTCATTTGAGAACATCATCCTGAATAAATTACAGTTCTAGACTTCTAGTAAAAAAAAAAAAAAAAAAAAAAAAAAGCCATTTTTCTTACATTAAGCTTCCAGACTTGTATTCTAAAAAGTGATGATCATTGTCTATAAAATAGATAAAAAGTAAGAATCACAATCTATAAAATAAATAAATAAAAAATGAAACTTTGATACATTCTATAAGTGTCTCCAACACAAACCCTTCGTCCAACCGCTGTTTCTTGATCAAAATCAAAAAGTAACCAAGTCAATCTACAATTAATCAAAGGATCAAGGTTGAGTTTTTTCTTTCTTTCCCAACACAAACCCACTTTCAATCGTCTGAGCATTGGGGACCACCAGGTCGAAATTGGTACCCCTCCCCAAATGCTACGACTCAAAAATTCTTTCTTTCAGAGTTGAGACATGTCACCAATATGAAATGGCTTTCAATATGAATTGAATCATAATACATAGCCTAGACTGCAACTATTGAGAGAGAGAGAGAGAGAGAGAGAGAGAGTCCAGAGAGCTTGCAGCCTGGATTTCAATCTGGGTGTGCTGAATATATACATAGGTAGTAAAAAAAAAAAAAAATCGGATGGGCTACAGCCCACCCGACAAGGCACTTGGATCCGCCCCTGGTAGTTCGAAATCTATATCTCCTAAATGCAATGTTTCAAAAACCGGATCGATGATTGAACCAAAAATCTTGGGTACAGGTTCAATCGGGATTCAAATAGGCCATTTACAAGAACCAAATGAGCCGAGATATGTAAGATATCCACATTTACATTTTGGTTTGGTTTAGTTTGGTTCTGAGTATGTTTGGTTTAGTTTGGTTTGGTTTTACAAATATAAGATCGTTTAAAACCAAACAAAGAATCAAATGGTCCAAATCTCATGTGATAAATTTTTTTTAGTTTTAAAAAAAAAAAGAACCGACTGCTTCAATTGTGTACCGGTTGGGATGGTTCACCGTTTAAATCTCGATTCTGAAAAAAATTGACGGATCTAAAAAAATCCGATTCAAGTCAGACAGAACCATTTTTTTGGCAAAGTTCGGTCAGACCTGGTCCAACCGTTTGTCCGGTTCTTACAACACCGCTCCTAAATGTTTTATTTTTATATATTTTAAATAGTATAATTTTATACTTTCTTTTTGTAATAATTTAAAAATATTGACTTTATTATTTTTTGTTCATCCTGGTCCAACCGATTGAAGTTCAATTAACACGATAATTTTAAAATTTTCTATATATATAAGAGAATAATATTATTTTTAACTCCAAAGTACTCTTCCAAATTATCATTCATCATATGATAGATGACATGACGGTTAATGTGACAACTGACATGACAAATTATAAAATTAACATTAACATTAAAATTAACATTAATATTAATATCAATATTAGCATTAAAAAAATTGAATGATTAATTTTTTAGGTTAAAATTTATCATGTCAGCTGTCACATAATGCTATTTAACATATTATGTTAGTCGTTACATAAAGAGGAATGGTTTGAACCAGGACCGGCCTTGGGGCAGGGCAGCCAGGACGACAGTCCAGGACCCACAGATCAGGAGGGTCCAAAAAATCAGTTTAAACATATGTATATTAATAATCTTGTACCTAAAATAGAATTAGTATGTATATGCTTATTTTAGTACAAAATAATTGTGGTGTAGTATTTATTATATTAGACTTCTATACAAAAGATCCTAGATTCAAGTCTTAGTGGCAACATTTTTTTTCATTTACTGTTTTTTTTTTTTCCAAATTTTTATATTTTTATATTTTTATATTATATATTATATATGTAATCTCTATTTTGAAAGTTCGTTTAAGACTTCCACAAATCCAGGGCCGACCTGGTTTGAAGATAGGAACAGCATTACTCTATATAATAACACTGATCCTCCCAAAATTTTAATCGTGGCCGTGCCTCTGCCTCTGCCCCTACAGTACTTACGATCACTGCCATCCTTGGAACCATTCATTCTCGAGCATTTTTGTCAACTCAACGAACCTTTGTTTCTTCTGCTCTCGACAGTCCCGGCGCAATGGCCGACCTCGCTGCGGCCGCGATACTCCGCTGCACGACCGGATTCATCGACGACGTCCTCTCGCAGCCCGAGCTGCGCCACCGGATCCTCGCCTCGGCCCAGCTCAAAGTACTCCCCTCCCCCCTCGCCCCCGCGCTCCGGCAGGCCTCGGCACTCATCTCGCAATCACCGGAGAACTCCCCGGCCGTCGAGAAACTGATCCTATCGCTCCCCGGCCGGCCGACCCCCCTGTCGTCGCTTCTACTCTCACTCGCCTACGGCCACCGCAGACGCCACGTCAGCGCCGGGCTGGCCCTCCTCGACGTATTCTCCCTCGACCCGGTCCTCGCCCGCACGGAGCTCGCTCCGCCGGTGTTCGAGAGCCTCTTCGTCCCCCACCTCCTGCCCGCGGTCGAGTGGTTTTCCGAACGGAGGTCGGAGATTGTATCGAGCAGCGGTCGTGGTGGTTCGAATTCGGAGAAGGAGAAGGAGAAGGCCTACGCGAGGATGTTGTCGTTCGAGCCGATGACTCTGCTGTCGAATATGAGCGGCGAGCAGGCGGAGGAGCTGAGGGAGCTGGAGAGGGGGTACGAGGATACAATAGACGCCAACTGCAGGATTTACGCGGAATATCTGAAGAAGCTTCTCGAAGGTTCAGATGATCCGTGTCCGGAGCTGGTTTACGCGGTGTCCAGTTATAAAGGAGGAGGAGGAGGAGGAGGAGGACTCGGAGAACTCAAAGAAGAAGAAGAGTTTGGATCGAATGGGCAATACAACAACGTAAGTTTTTAACTTTCGTAGAACTAGTGTCATTCAAGTTATTTTTTCTTATTATGATTTACTCACTTTAGTAATAAAATCAGGTTTTGTATATCCACTTTTTCGCGTTCCATTTGGATGTAATCTTTGCTTAGTAACTACGTTTTTAACCTTTTCATACTATTTTGTTCGATCAATATACCTTGTGAATCAACTTAATTAATATCAACAATGTCGATTATTTTCTTTTGAGTTTTTCTTGTGTGCACACTATTCCTTTTTCTTAGAAGTCCCCTCCAGTTCTCGTTTAGCTAGAAATCACTTCAGGTAATGCCAAGAATAAAACTGACTAAAGAAAATTGAAGGAAGATTAATTTGTACGACGTGGCCATATATTTGTCAAAATTGTCGCAGAATCATTTATGGCCGTCAAAGTATAGTGTAGTTTATATTTACAGTTTCATCTGTAGCTCCGTGTGGTGCAAATTCAAAAATTAGTTTGTCGTCAACTTCTAACCATTTTGTGCCCACAATGTCATTTATATGTCTTTGAATTTCTACCTAACAAACATTCTAATTTAACTCTTTGATGTCTTGTGCGTGGCTACAACTTATGGCGTATATAACCATGTATGTGCTTCCATTCTGTCAGCCAATGTGGGGTGAATTAGGTGAAGTTGAAGAGGATCAATCTACCGAATCCTCCTATAGTCCGCACAGCAGCGTAGGACAAAGCAAGAACAGGAGAAGAGCTACATACCCTCGAAGGGTCCAACCGCATGTACTCAACAAGCACCCATCCGAGACTCGCCAAGGAACTACTACAGATATCGCAAGAGCTGCGTCGTATCCGACTCGTGTCCCCGGGCCGGCAGCCTACGCTCACAGTGATGATACATATTCCGAATATGAGCAAGAAGTAGAGGTTAAATCCTTGGTGCATATACGCAGACCAACAACAACAATTCTTTCTTTTGAGCATACATATATATGTTAATTACTTACCTGTGGATTTTGTTTCGTCTTTCTAGAAAACAAACATAGAACATGCACTACTCCATTCCAATCAAATACAAGATCAAGATCAGAAGCACGAACAGCCATCGGTAGAGTCCTCGTGGTATGTTCAGCTTAATTTCTTCTTCTTTAGGGACCGTTTGGATCACAGCTTTGGAGTACGAAAGTGGTTAAAATCCAAATTTTTATCACTTCACCTATTTGGTTGAAAAATTTGCATACAAAATTTACTGTGATTTGACATGAACAATAAAACGTATTTACCATGAAATCGGAGTTTTTTCTCTCTCTCCAAAGTGAGCAGAAAGATGAAAAAATTTCATCCCCACTTTGCGCGTTTGGTTGGAGAACCACTTCCTCTCTACTTTAACAAAAATAAGAATCAACAAAAAGTTACACTTTCTTACTCACTTCAACAACCATTCAAATACCAAATTTTAGAATTTTCCATTTCTAGCCTCCACTTCTTCAAAGCACATCAAAGGATATTTCCACTTCGTTCTACTTCACCGCCGACGCAAATATCAATTTCCAGAATTTTCGAATTCGCTCCACTTCGCCGAACCAAAGAGCCCATAGCAACTCCAATCTAGAAGAAATGTTATGATCGCTTCAACTTAAGAAAGTCTCTTGATCCTCCTACATAGTTATCGAGCTTTAGATGAGTGTCATCTTAATGTAATATCATGAACTCAACCTTCAAGTCTCTTCTTCTTCTTCTTCTTCTTCCAGTTCTTCGAGCACTGCCATGGGCGATCCCGATTTCCTTACCGGCTCCGGCAAGCCAAACCCGCCCAAGGACTTCGTGTGCCCCATAACTAGCAACGTCTTCGACGATCCGGTCACGCTGGAGACCGGCCAGACCTACGAGCGCATCGCAATCCAAGAATGGCTCGACTGCGGGAACCTAACGTGCCCGATCACCCGACACCACCTCTCCAGCACCCACCTGCCCCGAACCAACTACGTGCTCAAGAGGCTCATAGCTAGCTGGCAAGATCAGAATCCAATGCCGACGACACCGAACCGAAGCCCTCCTCCTCCTCCTCCTCCTCCACGTGCACCTTCTCCGACCAGTGTCATAAGCCAAGCGTCCATTGGCGATCTTCGTCTCGCTATATCCAAGCTTTGCACCTCCGACCTTCTTGCCGAGTCCGAGACGGCGGCCCTCATGATAGAACGCTACTGGAGGGGGACCCGCGGCGGCACGGAGCGAGCCGACGTTCTGACCGCGCTGTCGAAGCCTGCGGTGGTCAACGGGTTCGTCGAGATACTTTTCAACTCCGTCAGTCCCCGAGTGCTCGTAGCCTCCGTCTACGTGCTGTCGGAGATGGCGTCGAGGGACCGAAACGTCGTGCGGACGCTCACGAGTGTCGACTCGGATGTCGAGTGCATGGCTGCTCTGTTCAAGAAGGGACTGGCGGAGTGCGTGGTGCTGATTTACTTGCTGGGACCTTCGTGGGAGAGTCTTGTGGAGATGGACATGGTCGAGGCATTGGTCATGACTATCAGGAGCAGAGACGAAGAAGGTTCAGTCGAGATGTGCTTGAAGCCGAAGACCGCTTCGGTGCTTCTTCTGTCGCAGATTCTCGGAGGCGGCCGCGGCGACGGCGGAGCAGCTGCGTCCGCGGTTGCTCGTGCTTTGATTTCCGGGAACACGATCGAGAGGATCGTTCGGAGCTTGGACGCCGAGCTGGTGGAAGAGAGAGTGGCAGCAGTTGGGATGTTGGTGAGGTGCATGGAGGAGGATGGGAACTGCAGGAACTTGATCGCTGATAAAGCCGAGATAGCACCGGTTCTTGAGTGCTTTCTTCTGGTGGACGATGGGGAAAAGTTCGAGATTGTTATGTTCCTACATGAGCTGGTGAAGTTGAGAAGGTATTATTCATTACTATTTTCCCTTTGTTTCTAATTCGCTACAAATGTTCTGTTGTACTCTTTCCAATTCCTTTCTTGTGACTGATAGATATATACTGATTTCTTGCTGAAGGAGATCATTCAACCAGCAGATTCTTTGTATGATCAAGGACCAAGGTGCTTCTAGTACGATGCATGCTCTACTTGTTTACCTACAGACAGCTCTCCGGGATCAAGCTCCGATCGTTGGCAGTCTTCTTCTCCAGCTTGATCTTTTGGTTGATTTCTCTACCCACACTTCAATTTTCTCGATTATCATTTTTGGCACTCTTTTTTTTTTAAAGAAGAAATGATACATTAATATTTATGATGAAAGAGTTATATATAGGTAAGGAGGGCATACCCCTCCTTTAGCCTATATCTGACGTGGGACCAAAACTAAGAAACAAAGAGGTTCTAAGGCCGTACAACATAATGCAAGACTAACTATTTTCTACACTTCCCTGCAAGCTGGAGTGTAGATGTCGAGAGCTCCAATCTTGGACACAAATCGAAGATAAAGAGGGCGGAATAAAGCTTTGGTAAGGATATCAACAATATGTGATGCAGCAGAAATATGCTAGAGTTGAACCTCATGAAGCTTGGCCTTCTCTTAAATGAAGTGATAATCAATCTCAATAGATTTGGCGCGTTCATGAAACGGATTCTTAAAAATATGGATGTTGCCTGGTTATCACAATAGAGAATAACAGGAGAAGAGAGCAACACCAAGATCTGAAAGTAAGCTCTTCAAGCATGTGAGCTAGAAAAATTGCACGAGTCAACGAGCGATACTCAACTTCAGCAGCAGAGTCGGCAAAATCAATCTGTTTCTTTCTCTATAAAGTAACAAGCTTTCCTCCTAAATATGTGCAGAAACCACTCGTGGATCAACGATTATCCTCTAAACCAGCATAATATGCATCTGCATAAGCGGTCAGAGAGAGAGAGAGAGAGAGAGAGAGAGAGAGAGGATGAAGGCCGGTAGACAAGGCCCTGGCAAGGGGACTTCTTAAGGTAGAGAAGTATTCACTCAATAGCCTAAATGAGAGTCCGGAGAGACTGTGTATACCGGATAATTGTCCTCACAAGAAACAAAATAGTCGGACAAGTAACTGTCGGATATATCAACTTGCCTACAAGACGATATCAAGATTGGACAACAACGAGTCTGATGTTGAGTTAAGGGAAGAGAGCTTCAAATTTGAATACTCGTGTAGGATGGAGGCATCTCCAGATATGTGCTAGTCTAGCATGAAGGATACAACTTTAGATCGAGCTCGTCTAAGAGAGAAGACGATCGAGCTTCTAGGTTGAGCTCGTCTAGGAAGGAGGGGTTTTGAATCCTGGATTTAGGATTAGGGTTGTTGGGAACGAAACGGGAAAACCGTTTTCCAAACCAGAGAGTATCTGCCAGAGAACCGAGCAAAACGTACAAACCAAAAACACCAAACACAAATCGCAGATACAGAGTTTTTTACGTGGAAAACTCAGATGGAAAAAACCACGAGACGATCGAAGTCAAATCATGAAGAACCTCTACTAATGGAGTAAAGAGATTACACCCTCTACAAACATCTCATCGATCCAACACGGATCACCGCAACTCTTTGGAACAGAAAATAGATTACAACCACGAAAAAAAGACAATGAGAAATATCCCACATCCGAATCGGCCTCCAATCCTTCTTTCTCCTCTCTAAAGTTGCAATGGCACTCTTGCCACCTTTTTTTTTTCTCTTTTTGTTGTATATTGCATGAGTCTTTTTATAAACCCTTGCATGAATTAGGGTTTCCATATGTAAATCTATATATGGAAGCAACAAATATTTATGGAAATCCAATTACATTCAATCATATATTTAATGGAAATCAAATCATAAATTAGCTTACCATAAATTGGAAATCCAATTATATGGAAAGTTAATATATGAAAGATCCAATCATAAATATATAATTAAAGTCAAAGATGAAAATCCAATATAATATTTGCTTATACACGATGCTCGATGCACTTTTCGAGTTTTTCCGACACACGGATGGCGCTCGTCGCACTCCGGGGTATTCTCCACATAGGTTGAAAATCCTACCCACTCCAACAAATCTTTCCCTTCATAACTATGTGGAGGGGATCGTCATCCCGACGATCCGCCTGCAGTACTCAAACTTTTCCCTTGGAAGAATCTTTGTGAACATGTCTGCTCCGTTATCATCTGTATGAACCTTCTCAAACGCCACTTTCTTCTTTTCCACAATATCTCGTATCCAATGATACCAGGTCTCAATGTGCTTGGACCGGCTATGAAATGTCTGGTTCTTCACAAGATGAATAACATTCTGACTATCGTAAAGCAAAGGATACTGCTCTTGCTTTAGCCAAAATTTCTGCAACAGCTTCTTCATCCACAGAAACTCCTTGCAAGCCTCCGTCGCCACAATGTACTCTGCCTCTGTCGTCGATAAGGCAACACACTTCTGCAACCGCGACTGCCACGATACTTCTCTACCAGCAAACATTATCACATAGCCCGAAGTCGATCGCCTCGTGTCTACATCTCCAGCCATATCAGCATTGGTATATCCAACCAGCTTCGGCTAGTCACCGCCAAAAGAAAGTATCCAATCGGTAGTGCACTGAAGATATCGTAGAATTTACTTGACCCCACTCCAATGTACCCTTCCAGGATTGGAAGTATACCTGCTAACTGTGCCAACTGCGTGAGCGATGTCTGACCTCGTACACACCATAGCATACATAAGACTCCCCACAACTGAGACATGAAATCTGCTCCATATCTTCCTTCTCGCCCTCGGTAGATGGACACTGCTCCTCAGTGAACTTAAAGTGAGCAGCAAGGGGGTTACTCACTTTCTTCGACCCGTCCATCACGAAACGCTGAAGTACCCGGTAAATGTACTTTTTTGGGGACAAGTGTAGCAGCTTGGATTCTCTCTCGGCTGATCTCCATCCGAAGAATAGTCTTCGTTGCGCCCAAATCCTTCATAGAGAAGGCCGCGTACAGTTGGAGCTTCAACTCCGCTATCATAGTGGCATTTCGACCCACCAGTAGCAAATTATTAACATAGAGTGCAGTAAAATGATGAAATCATCATCGGCAAAGTACCTCATAAATACACAGTGGTCTGACGTCGTCCGTGCGTAACCATGCTCCCCCATAAATGACTCGAACTTCCTGTACCACTGCCTCGGAGCCTGCTTCAGACCATACAAGATCTTCCTCAACTGGCAGACCAAGTGTGACTTGCCCTTCTCACAGAATTCCTCTGGCTGCTCCATGTACAACTCCTCCTCAAGATCACCGTGGAGGAATGCCGTCTTCATGTCCATTTATTCGACCACCAAGTCGAAACTGGCTGCCAATGCTAGTACCACCCGAATAGACGACTGCTTGACGACTGGCGAAAAGATCTCATCATAATCTACGCATTTTTGCTGACCATAGCCTTTAACTACCAGGCTCGCTTTGTATCGAGGGCGAGTAGCATCATCTGTCTGGTTCACTCTTAACACACATCGATTCTTCAAAGCCTTTTTGCCCTTTGGCAACCGCACCAGATCATAAGTAGATTTGGCCTCCAAGGAACTCATCTCCTCCTGCATGGCCTCTATCTACTTCTGCTTGTGTTCGTCTTCCATAGCCTCTGCAAAACTTTTGGATTCTCCACCGTCAGTCAGTAGCACATTGTCACGACCCGCATCCGAAAAATCGGGCATGAGTCGTGGGTACGTCCAGTCTACGCCGCAGAATTGACGGTAGAACGCTGTCTATGTCCGTTTTAGGTCAACAATCTATAACTCACAAAACCTGTCAATATAACCTCTCCAAAAGGAGGGCAACCACGCAATATATATGACTCAATCACAATAACTAGGGGAAGAGTAAAAGCACGATAAGATATCACAAAGAAACAAGAACCAAAGAGCAAGTACAATATCCAATATACAGTCCAAGTCTAAGGGTCTACAACATCTCACAGAAGCAAAAAAAATAATAAATAGCAATAATACAGTCATCCAAAATAGCAACTGGGAACAACCCAGGAAAACCCACCTAGCTGAACTAAGGTGCTAACAGCGTCTCCTCGACGGACTCCTCCTCAATCTCCGGGTCACAATACTCCTTGATGCCCGGCCCGTAGAATGTCGGGCAAAAATCCTTAGGATCCTCTAGAAAAAATATGCCCAGTCAGGACTAGAGCGAAGTACATAACTCTGAAAGCAACTCCAAATACATGGTAAGGTGTATATGACTAGCAATAGAAAAGTATACAAGATGCACAGGAAAATAAATACATGGT